>VWZW01008119.1:589240-726027 GCA_013397115.1 Edolisoma coerulescens | reverse complement strand
TCAAATGATAGCTAGGGGGTGTCATTCTATACAGTTACTTGGGTTTCGGGAAAGTAATAGCTTATTCTGTGTCAGCAAAGTGCTTCCAGAAACTTTAAGATTGCTTCACACCACAAAATGCATGATCTGGGAATGTGAAATGTGATGTTTGGCCCTGTGGGGTGGCAGATAAATAGGGTTAGCGTGAACAGGTGTGTATACAGGTGTGTGTGCGCACAGAGGTGTGAGACGAAGCTGGAACAACTGTCCAAGGGGAATGGACATGGGAGGGTTTATTTTGTTTAGACCAGGAGGGAGTCTCTCGTAGAGCATGTGAAAAGAGCAATTGTTAGTAGTATCCATATCCTCAAAGTCTGTTCTGGCTGCAGATAGAGCAGATAATTGATAAAGCATTACCATCCCAGCTTGAATAAACAAGCGGAAAGTCAGGGAAAAACTCTCAGATGAGGCAAAAATGTGAGTGGGGCACAGAGAGAGAGGTATGGTCAGACCAGGATGATCCAGGTTCCACCTGCCCAGGAGGCAGCTGCATGTCTACTCACATAATTTACAGGAAGAGTTCAGTGATTTGCAAATGAGCACATGCAGTGCACTTGTGTGTTTCTCTAAGCAGTGGTTGCAACAGCAATAAAATGGGCAACTACTTAGGGCTTTAAGTAAGTTTAATCATTTAATGGTTGATACTGACAGGCGTCTCTGAGGGTGTACTTTTCTGCCTTGCAGCACTGCACTTTGACTATGGAAGCAGAGGCTGTTGATGGATATATTACATGTAAGTAGTCATTTTGTTTGATTATTCTGAATTGCTTTTCTTTTCCTACTCTCCTTTGTATAATGCAGACACCTGAAAGTTTAGCTTCCTTGTGTACTGTGTTTGCATTGACACTGAATTAGTAGCATTTAAATATAAACTCTCTTTATGACTGAGAAATGCATGGGGATGGGTGCACGGGTGAGTATCTCTAGGTTTAAGTATTTGCTGAGGGTGAACGAACTTTACAAATGAGAGAGTTTGTCTCCAGAAATTCAAACTGCAGCCAAAAACTTTTTGTGCCTTTCCCTATGTATTTCTCTTGTTTTCTGTGTGGGGTGTTTTGTAAGGGCTGTGTTTAGCTGTCAGTTCACCCAGAGCTTTGGGTGAATTGGGCTGTATGGTGAATTACTATTCCAGTCTTCCCCTGCTCAGCCTGGATTCTCCCTGTCTGCTAATGGAAAAGTAATCCTAACTTACTTAAAACCAAGCAGCTGGGACAAGGTTTGCCACAGGAGTGTGTGTAAAAGACTGATGACAGTAGGTTTGAGGGGGCTCTTAAAATCAGCCAAATGTGTACTTGGGGCCACTGAGAGTCCAGATTTTATAGGGTCTGGAAGACCCCACCAGTAAAGGAGGGAAGGGCAGGGGCAAAGGGAGTGAATGGGTTGGGGTTCGTAATCTTTGTGTATCTCTGCTGAGGAAGGGGATAAAAACTTACGGGGCACCTGTGTTGTGCTCACAGGTGACAATGACTATTCGCCTGAAAGGGAGCACTGCGGCATGGCCATCGACCTCACCTCCAGCACTCCCAATGGGCAGCACACCTCCCCCTGTCACATGGCAGGCAGTAAGTCTCCTCTTAAGCCTGTTTCTCTCTAGCTGAAGGTTGGGTTGGTCTGGTCCTCCTGGTCCTTGGTTTGCTTACCAGGTCTTAGCCGCTGCTGTTGGCATTGCTAATAACAGAGGAGGGCAGGGGAGATTTTCTCTTTTTTTGGTTCTTGTTCGTGCTGGTGTCTCATCTAAACATGAATGGGATTACTAGTCTGAACTATCCCAAGGTGGCATTTGAGAGCTGGTCCTTACCTGCTCCAGGTAGGAAAACACTAGGCTTGACATGTGCTGGTTTTGTTTCCTCAGGTTTTGAAATCCACATAGAAATTGTTGTTGTTATTATTATTATTACTATTACTTAGTTTGCTTCCTGAAACAGCTTGAAGTAGCTTTATTTGAAAACAAACAAATTTTATTTACAGAACTATAGTTGACTATAACAAACTAAAAGGAGTTTGGTTTAGAATGTCGGGTAGAAACTGAGAGTTTTGTGAGTCTGCACAGTGAGAGTGTCAAGAGCTGATAATATTTATAGAATTATTCTCCTGTTGTATATGGGAGGTGGATAAATGTAGTTAATGCAATTTCATAAAAGCAACAACCTTCGTTTTCTGTGTGTGTGAGTGCCCTACCTTGTTTAAGTGTTGGTTACAGTGTTACATCAAGATATTTACCTTAATGTAACCTCTGTACTTACAGTCCAGAAAAAATGTAACATGCTTTGCTTCCAACATACTTAGAGAGTGTTCCTCTCTGTGTGATACTAATTTTCTTTCTGGTTTGTGTTTACGACAGATACATATTATGTATTTAAACATAGGATTAGTATAATGCCCTACCGAAATCTGTGAAAGAAAGAGCGAGCTTTTAGGGTTGCTTGCTTAAAAATGCACAGTGTATTGCCTTCAGAGTCCTTCTGAGAAAAAGATGTTACTTTCCTTTAAGAATTCTTTCCTCTTGCAAATTACGGGTAAAGCACAGTTTTATGAGCCTCTAAACTGAGGGTTATTATGAAGATCTCTCAATTATATACATGTTGCTGGAGAATATGATTTCTAATACCGTGGTCTGAACTTTACATGACAACCACCCATAATTCAGCATCTTTAGACAATTCCAATTGTGCTGCACTGGGATTCTGATATACTTTATTATGTTGTAAAAGTTTTACTACTCACTTTCTTCATTTTCTTTGTTTCCTTTTTTATTAATGGGGAGGCTTCATTGGAAGGGAAAAAAATATCTGTGTTTTAAATCTTCTTTATAATCTAGACTGAAAACCAAAGTCAAATTAGGAATAAAAAGATCTAGAATGAAGTCATGCAAAAGGCTTTAACACACTGAGAATTTTCGTGCTCATTGTGTTAACGTTTTCAGTGGTTTTTGAGCTTCATTGGTTCTTTGCAACACATATGTATCTGCAGCCTTGGTGAATATCTTATTTTTTTTAGAGGTGTTTTTTGGTCTCTCACAGGTGTCTCAAATACTTTCATCACTGCTGCTCTGTGTTAAAAGATGTGCTGCTGTTGAAAAATTAAGGGCTCTGCCTGGGTTTCCCAAGCCAAACAAAACTCAAACTTCTTAAATTTATTGTAATTTATTTACTCTTTGCAGGCTTAGGATTGTTTTGCAGAGAGGCAGCTTGTGCTGCCTTAAACATGGAAGATATTGATCAGAGGTTGTCGGCTTTTGTGGCAGCTGTTCCATTGGTTCATTTAAGGCTTTTGGCCAAATCTTGAATCTGGCATGTGTAGGCTAAATCGCCAGGCTGTGCTTTAGAGCCTTCCACCTGTTTTGTGGAGCACAGGAAATCCTTTTAAAGGTTTGGTAACCCAGGGGCCTGCACCTCTTTTTTTTTTTTTAAACTCTTTTGGGGTTTTTTTTGTATTTTAAAAGGAAAGATGGAGGTGGAATAGCTGTTTGAAATACTTTGTATTAATTTAGTAGCTCCCAGTGGATTGATCCATCATCCATTTTTTTAAGTAGAGGCAGTGGCTATGTTCTGTTTCAGATTGGTTTGATTTCCAGTGGGTTGCTGGAGATTAAGTGATGTTAGCTGCCAATATAGCAAAGCCCAGGGTGTGTCATTCTGACTGAGAAGGATTTGGGAATGGAGGAGGTGATAGAGGAAGCAGACCCCAAGTATTTCACTCCTGGATTGGTTGACAGTCATTGCCAGAAGCGCGTGGCCCTCTTCGGCTGTGTGCTCTGGATGTGCACCTGCAAGGTAGAGATCGAAGTTTTGACCTTTGTTCTTCTTGCGTTCCATTGAATTGTTTTGAACCGCAGCTCTTAATTTAGTTGGAATTTGTGTCTGGCTCAAAAGGAGAAACGCCAAAAGAAGGAAATTTCTTGGATCTGTGCTGAAATGTAGTAGTGCTCTCCCAGCAACAGCAAAATTATGTGCTGGGTAAAGAGTTTTCTATGTTCATTAGCCCCTGGCAATCTGTGTTAGTAGTTCTGTCTGGATTATATTTTCAGGTTCTATTCCAAAAGGGTTTGGGTTGAATATTTTGGCTATTGCATCCTTTGACCTGTTATCAATTTCAAGTATCTAGATGATATTTGTAGGTTATGGATGGGGATTTTCCTTGTGAACGAGATGATCCTGAAAGATGAATCACACTAAATCACCTGTCATAGCTAACTGATGATCTTACATATACCTGCCTTTAGCAGAACACTGCATGTGTGTTGGCAGATGCTCTGTTCTAAAATACTTCATTGTAGTTTTATGTAAGCAAAGATTTAAAATACATGTAAATAGTCAAACTGAATAGGTTGATAGATCATCTCACTTTTCTCTACAGCAAAAGATGAATTAGTGTTACACCTGCTGAGTACAGATGATATATTTACATAGCCCCAAATCTGGAAGTCCAGATTTTCTTTTGATCTTCCCTAGGAAAACTCTTACAAAGGCTGACACCCAGAGCTAGGTGTCAAAGGCTTACTCAATTAACTTTGTGTTGGTACTAGAGACTTCCCTGCATGGCCCTAAGCCCCCCCATAGACCCCACCGAGTTCAAGGGAGTCTGTCTTGTTCCTGTCCGTGAATGTTGGACTGGGCTTTAAGTGATCAGAAACCTCCGAATAGGAACTGGCATGCTAATTAAAGGCTAATGGGGAATCCTTATAAAAGAGTCTTTAAAAAGAAATAATTCCTAGTCACCTCCCCATAATACCACACTGAGTTCTTACTACAGTTATTAGAGATATTTTTTTCCCTGTGGGTTAAAATGGACGTAGAGGAATGTCTGCTTTAGAAACTGCAGGGGCACAGTTGTTCAATTAGTTGACTCAATCATTGCTTTGTATAGGATGAAGGACACTTCTCTAAGATCACTGGCCTGGTATCATAGGGAAAATAGTAGCAGCAGCTATTAGCATCTGACAGTCAGTGACAAAGGCAATTTCCCCTTAAATTAGAGACTTGACAGTGGGTGTCCCAGTTAACTTTCTTATCTTTGCTTTCATAGACAAAAGGAGCCCTTAAACGAAACAGAGTCAGAACAATCATAAATATCAAACCCAACATCTGATGTTTGAAACCGATTAAAATTGTGGTATGCTTTCAGGAGGTGTTTATAGTAGCTTGAAGTGTTAGTAAGTTATGAGAATTAATTCATTAAGAGAATAAGCCATGTTGGCTGACTCTGCTGCTGAAAATAATGAGGCAATTGCATTTTCTCTGTGGTGGGGAATGATCGTGCCGTCTGACGAGAACACTAATTGGGACAGCAGCACTTAAGTGGGAATGATTTCAGCAGTGGTGTTTAAAGAGAACTTGGGCAAGGTTTTATTATAATGTAGCCAATACTATATTCCCAGTGATCAGGGTAGACTATCAGTTACACCTTTTTTTTTGTGGTATCAAAGCCCCAGATCTTTCATGATCACTTTCATTTTTCAAGCCTGAATTGTCATACAACTTCTGTTTTGTCACAGTTGTTTTGTCGTGAGCAGAGGATTACATGTACTGCAGCTGTGTCGGCACATCTGTAGGGATAAAGAAATGTAATTTTGGAGCCCGACTGTTGGAATGAAACTGCGTAAAGTTAAAGTTGCTCCATGCCTCAGCTCCATGGCAAACAAGCCTTGTCACCACCAGAATTTACTGCCAGGCACGTGAGTCTGAACCTTGCCCTGGGATTCTTTCCTGGCTCACTATGTGTTGCGGGCTTTTTAGTAGGATGAGGTGATGGAGGCTGAACCTCTGCAGGAGGCTTTCCTTTAGGGAGGGTGGTTGAAGCTGGCCAGGCTGGGCTGCAGAGAGGGACTGAATTAGTGCTTTGAGGCAGTCAGCTCCCCTGACGTGTGCACTGGGGCCTGAAGAATTCTGGCAGCCGAACTGCTGTGCTCTGAACTGGGGATTCAAGTCTCCATTTCTTCCAAATATCTTGGAAAGTGCTAAAAACTCAGACCTGATCACCTCTAGATGCTGAGGAATCTTCTCTCATCAGCAGCCTTTAAGGAGTACGGTAGGCAGCATTTATTGGTCTGGGTATCTCCTGCCTCAGTTCAGAGAGGTGGACTTTTGACAGTCACTTGAGATGTCCTCCGGTCCTTTGTGTCTGACTTTGCAGTCTTGACACTTTGTTTTTTTTAGAGCTCAGCTATGGAGTTGCATGATGATGCCCAATACAGATGTACCTGTGGTTTTGCAGGTTGGAGGACGGTGAAGATGGACTTTGCCAAGATGAGCTCAGACATGAGGGATGAGCTCAATAAAGTGTGGCAGAGAACTATAAGAAGTGAGCTCCTTTGACACTTACAAGAGCACGGTCTTTGCTTCAGTCTTTTATCCTCAGACTTCCTGAGAATTGCCAGGGCAGTAGTAGTTATCAAAGTTTTAGCCAGTTGCATTTAGCTTTCTTGGAGTTTGAGAAGAAAAAATATTAAATGGAAAGGTGATCATCAGGATTTTAACAGAAACAGAGGGGGTTTTCCACACCTAAGAAACCAAAGCTCTGTAAAGTAGTGTTACACTGTGTGTTTCTTGAAAAAAACCCAACCCAAACAGAAGAAAGGGTTACCTGGAAATTAAGCATTTCCTGGGATGTACCTTGAAGCTTTATCTACATCAGCTCAGATTTTTCACACTGGTGTGGTTAAAATCATTAAATAGTTCCTCTGATACAAACTCTGTACATAAACCAACACAGAGTAGCCACTGAAATGAGTTGGTGTTTGAGTATCTGTATCTCACGCTGCAATGGTGAAGGGCTCCTGTGTATTTTTCCTATCTTCTGTCACAGTCCTGGCATTCCCTATGGAGTCGAATACTTGGCTGCAAAAACATTCCTCCCTCTCAGTGAGTGTTATAACGAGGGTGGAGTGAAATGATCAGTTAATCTCATTAAAGAGGTTTTTATTCATTCTGATGGAAGTCTCTTGAGAGGTCATCTGCCAGGGCTTTGTTGCAGCACACACCTTTCTTAGGAAGCTTCTGTTATTCTCTTGGACTGTCAGGTTCAGTTAACTTTCCCTGGTACACACCCTGTTACAACACTGTGCTCTTGCTAGCTTTGTAGTCAGCAACTTTTCAGTGTTTGCTTCTGGAATTTCAGTTCCTTTTCAGACATGCCAACAAAAAGAGCAATCCTCATCTTCCATGAAATAGGACACTTTGATAGCAGCTGGATGACAAGATACCTGTTGGGAGAGTGTTCTGTCTTTCCCATCCCTGAATCTGGGGGAAGGGGCTACTCCTGTTGAAGTCAATGGGTGTCTTCTCTCAGGAAATTGGGTCAAAGGCTTGTTTCCAGTTCCTGTGGGCCACAGGCTCTGTCTAGTCCTTCAGCTAAGTGGTGGTTTGCAGGTTGGCAGGACTAAGTTTTACAGGTGGAAATGTAGTGTTACCTTTGTGCAGTACTGACGGTGAGCAGTGCTCGTCCTTCCAGTGCCAAGAGGGTGCCTTGAAGGAGTGATGCTCTTCTATCCGGGAGGAAAAGGCAGAGCTTCCTTTTCTGCTTTTTGCCTCATTAATCCCAGTGAATGAAACTCCTTGGAGAACCCACCTTGAAACAGGTCTGTAGAAAATTGAAGAGAAGGTTGAGCTGCTGCTCTGTGTAGTAACAAGACCTGTTGCCAGCCCAGGTGAGGAGCCTGTGCCACAGCGTGTTGTCCCTTGCCTGAGGTGGTGGATGCTTTGGAGTCCAGGCAGCTGACTGCTGCATCCCAATGGAAGGAAGCAGAGCTGGATTATCACTGAGAAGCAATGAACGTGACAGATATGGCTCTGGGCTAGGTGACCAGTGGCCCAGTTTTTCTCCAAACTGGTCATTGTAGGGGAGTCCCTCCATGTTTCTGTGCTTTTTTTTTCCCCTCTTGCCTTTTATTTTCTGAATCACAGAAGCCGTAGATCACTTAGGATGGAGGCTTGGATGGTACATGTTAGCCTTTGTCAAAAGTAGGATTTTTTTACAATATCTTCTTTGCTTAGGGGTTATTTTGCATTTAATTTTTGCAGCCCCACAATGAGACGCATTCAGAAGTACCTTAATACCACTGCAGCTTATTTCCTGTCCTGCACGGGAATAATTGTGGTGGTCCTAAAGTACCCCGTTGTGGTGTGATTACATTAGAGCAACCACAGAATTTTAACTCTTCCCACACCACCGAGCGTTGCCAGGTCTGTGTGTGGACAAGCCCCTATTCACACTGCCCAGCAAAATGTGCCCTTGATCTGGAGCCACATCTACATTACCGGCTTCTGTTGGTACTGCTGTGTCAGCCTGTGGCTCTGAAGAACTGTAATCCCTCACAGGCAGAGAGATGCTGGCAGAAGCTCCTGCTCTGAGCATAGCCCTGGCTGGCAGGGTCACCTGCAAGTGCTGTTACAGGTGTTACATTGTACCATAGAACAGCAGACACTGTTCCTGGAAAAGCATAGGGTTGATTGATCCCCCCTCATTTCTGTGCTGATAGGTCATGTCAACTTCTGTGGATTAGAATGTCTTTTTTGGGTTTTTTAACTGATTTTTGCTTTCTCTCTGCCTCTTATTTTTAAAAAAATCTTTCCAGTTTGGGGGTTTATTCCTGTAACGCTGTGTGGCCAACGCACCACAGAGGTAGTGGGCTCTGTGTGCATTGTATGAGCTCCTTCAGCTCATGGTTGCTCTGTGTTTGTCCTGTCCAGAGAGGTCACAGGGCTCTTAGTCTTCCCTTTGTGAAGCTCAGGTTGGTGGTCAGATCCCTGTGTCCTCTCAGGTACGGAGGGAGGCCAGTCCTAGGGCCAAACCATGCTCCCACCCCCAGTGTGGATGGTGTGAATATCTGTGTCTACCAGCTGGTAGTGAATGAAAAAGAAAGTGGAGTTTAGGTGCATCATTCTCTTACACAGGTAGGAGCCCCTCTTCTTAGCAGACTGTGGGTTTTATACAAGGCATGAGCCAAGGAATCTGATTCACTGCAGACCTGTCTCCCCACCATGGTTTCATGCTACTTGAAGAAGCTGCACAGACTGGTTTTTTTCCAGCCTCTTTTCCTGCTGTGGTATTGGTACCACCTGTGAGGTTGCTCTGGGCACAGGTGTAGTCACTGCAGTAGGGGAGAGAGAAGGGGAAGATTAGTGTGAGTATTCAAGTCCCTGCCCTGTCTCTGGCCCAGAGAAGGCCTTTGGAGGACTCGGTGCTACTGTCCACCCTGAAACTTAATGCAGTGGGGATAGAAGACCCAGCCACATCTTGGTGCTGCTGTTGTCAGGCCCTTTGTCCTGGGGGTTGGACATCTCAAATGTTTTTCAAAGGAGGTAGGACATCCTGAAGTAGAGAAAATCCGTTCACCTTGTTGCCTGTCCCACCTGTCATCTTTTTTTCTTACGAATCTTCCTCTCATGTGAGGAGGTAAGGCGGGCTGTGTTTCCTCTCCAGCTAATGGAAGATCTGGGCAGGGCTTAAGAGAGAGACACTCCGTTGGCAGTTAAACCGCATACATGACAAAGCCTGACATTCCGATGGGTGGATTTTCTTGTTTATCCCCTCTGTTCCTCCACTTGAACAAAACAAGCGTTAGACCAAAGACATCTGTGCTGTGACCTTCAGCATCAGGCCGGAGTTTTCTCAGCTTCTTTTTAGTGATATTTTCCTTGCGTTTTCCCCCAGCCTCTAAAACCTCCCAATTCCATCGGAAGAAAGTGATGTTGTACTGGTTTTTCTCACAGGGCATGTGTTCTCTCAGTCCATGAAAATTATGTTGGTGTGTGGCACAGAAAGCTGGCTGGAGAACCCTGTGATGTGCTCAAGTCCATGGTAATTTTTCTCATAATTACTCTTTGATTTGGGAATAGCTGTGTGCAGTTCTATGAGAATTCACACCTAATCTTTCCCAGACGTCAGCTCAGCTTTTGGACATTTTATTATTCCCTTTGCAAGCAAAGTTGCTCTTTTAGATAATGATCTAGCCATAAAACACAAACAGAGAGTTTTTGGTAACTCTATCTGTGCATCGTTTAAACTTCAGCCGTGTGACTTAAACACCCGCTTTAGTCCAAGGAGCAGCAGACAGGATGGTGTGAATTCCCTTCTTCTGAAAATGAAAGAAGTTGCTTCTTTCTGTATGAAAACAACAAGTCTTTTTACACAGAAGAGGTATGACGTCTATTCATTTGAGGAAGAGTAGCTGTTCTCTTAAAGTTGTGGATAGCTTAAAAATTTCCAGGAAAGAGGGGCAGTAGACTCAAGACCTTGTTCTAGTTAGCATCCAGGTCTGTGATAGAGGGATACAGTTCAGGCAAACGAATAAAATGGCGTTTGGTTTTTAATCTCATTTCTTGAGAAATTGATATCCTGCAGGGTTTGCCTTGTCGAGATAACGGCCCCTGAAGGAGAATAAATCTTATTAATTAGCAGTTTTGCATACTGCTTTTAATTGTCCGTTCCTAGGTAAAGGCTTCGTATTGCACACGCGCTGTCGTGGTGAGGGGCCTCTCTCCTGCATCCCTGGAGAGTCCGCAGGGATCTGGCACCAGTGCAGAGTCTGCCTGAGTACAGAAATATTTCAGAATACACCATTGGGCCTTACATTTACTCAGTGCTTTAATCCTCATCACCTTTCAGATTTAGGCATGTCCTAAATGTAGTTGTGAGTAATAGTTTTACAGTTTAATCTCCCAAAATTGGGTCAACCTTACCAGTTGTTTTGACCTTGTTACCAGCACAGGTGGTTCCTGGGTGAGTCTAATACATCTCCATGCAGCTGTGTGAAATAATCTGGGGCATCAGCTTTACTTGAAACCCCCTGTTTGAAATTTTCCCCCTAGCTTAAATACACAGGCCTCTCTGTCTATCACTGTAGGATATTACCCTTTAGATAATCTATTCTTATAGAAAGTAATATAGCAGTGTCTCCTTGTTCTATCATGCTTTTTCAGTTTTAAGAGCTTCACAAAGGATACCAGTTGAAGAGATACAAATGAGTGGATAAAATTTTAGGCTGAAGAGGTGGAGAAAAAGTAGGGAAATTAATTTTAGTAAGAATTCAGCTCTTATAGGTGGGAGGCAGCTTCATAATTTGTGTATGTGACTACAAATTGTCAGAGTATAGGTAGCTCTCAAGAGTTCAGAAGAATGATGTGCTAGTTGTATATTTAAGGGTCAAGTAGTATATGATGTTAGCAGACCGTGAGAGCTCTGTGAGTTTATTCTTGGCCTTCTTTTAAATTTGTATTCTACGAATTGCACCATTCATTTTGCCAAAATCCCGTGTACTTACATGTGAATCCCAGAGTGTTCTCATAGTCTAAATGCTATGACCCATCAGCTGCCCCCAAATTACCTAATATCAAGTAGAGAAGGTTGGCAGCCAAAGAAAAAGATAGGAAAATGTGTCCAGCCCTGGTTTCTGACAAGCCTGTACATGTGCAATGCAGTAATACAAATGGAAGGCACTTAGGGTTTTGGTCACATACAACAGAGAAGTACAGGCTTGAAAAATACTAGGAAAGTGCAATTTTTATGAAATGAGGAAGCCAGAAAGAGGAGAGAGAGGTATGTGAATTGTGCCCCGGCTGAAGGAAAAACTATTAAGTGCCTCCCTTTTCAAATGTCAAAAGCATGGGAAAAAGTTGTTAGAAGCCAGTCTCTGCTAAGTTTGCTGCTTGCAAAACCTACTTTTTTGTGAGATGTTTGTGCAAAATCACCTCTCTGGTCTGCCTGTGAGACCAGACGTGACTCAGGCTATCAGCACGTAACATGATTTCAGGTTGCTGTCTTACTGCTCTTGCTCTAAAATGCTGTAAAGAAGTGTTTGCTTTTTTCTTCACTTTTAAAGTGCTTCATTCATTTAATATCATTAGCACTATTGTTACTTAAATTTACCTTCTGACTGGTAACCATTAAATATTTATAGAGAAATCGATAGCAGTGAGATTTTTACTCGAGTAAATATATATCACATATGTACTCAAAACCAAAGCAAACTGCAGTGCATTCCAGGAAATAATCTATAGTGCTGCTCCGTAATGTTCTTCCTCATCTTCATGTCAGGATGTTTTATCTGTGTCCCAGCTCAGCCATTCCTGCCTCAGAGCCCTGGCTGTTCTTTTTAACAGCCTAGAACAACAGAGCCTTAGGAAAAGAGTAGAAGAAGTGTTTTCACTCCAGAAACATGAATGATAATTGCCCCATAATTATCCAAGGTTCCTTAATGACTGGATACAGGGAGATCCTTAGGTTTGATGTTGTGTCTGGTAGACAGCACCCCAGCCAGAGACTGCTGTGCTAGAAGAAGAGAATGGCACTGGCTGGAGGCAACCCAGCCCTTCCCAGTGTTCGGCAAGGGGAAAGTATTTTTGAGAGAAGGTGGTGATGTGGCAATGGAAGATGATGGTTTAAAACCATTTAAAACCAATGCCTAATAAAAAAAAAAATAGGACTGGGCTTAAAATGGCTTTGGAGCCAGGCTTAAGTTCGTTGGAGGGGAATAGACAAAGGTATGAGATAGACAGCACAGCTGACGTGCACAGGGCTGTTTATTCTCCATGTTGGGTCTCTGCAGCATTTTCTTGTACAACTATAGATGGAATAAATCTTTGTAGACCATCAAAGAGATGACCTTAATCAATTGTTCTGGCCAGGTGTTTTGGAAGGGGGAAAGCTTCCTTATGAGTCAGTGATGAAATTTCAATTTATAATTATGACTGTAGTTTATAATAATAATTCTAATTATATATATATAAACAGTTTAACCTACTATAATGTAAAATGGTAACATTTGCTGAGCTTTGGCTGCTTTCAGATGGTGAAAATGTGCTGGTGGTTGTTGGCTGGGATTCAGAAACATTTGTCAAAATTTTGTGTACTATGTGAACAACAAAATTTTGTGTGGATTAAGCAATTATTAATTCTCTCCCATTATCCGTCAGATAAAACTACAACTAGCTCATTAACCAAAATTAATTGTAAATAAAGCCGATCTGTTGTTGAGGAAACTAGTTAGAACGGTAATTGGGTAATGATGATGCATTTAATTTCAAACTGCAGATTTAAAAGCTACTCCTTTTGGCAGTGATAGCGCAAGGTGTTCTGAAATGAAGCAGGGTGCTTGTCACTGTCATTGTCCTCTTAATTAATGCCACCAGGACTGCCTGTGTTTTGAATCTAATTAGTGTCCCCTGCAGAGCACTTGGAAATGTCCTGATTCTGCTCACATTGAAGCTAGTGGTTAAACTGTTCTGTTACCTCTATGGGCAGGGGGTAACACAGGAGGCCACGTGGAAGTGGTGGTGTAGGACATGGCACACTGCTGGGTTTCCTCCTGCAGCAGCACATCCTCATGTCTGAGCTCTGGGAATAGTGGCTGTGCTTTGGGATTTGCTACTGACTTGCCATGGAGATAAATCTGGAGTTTCAGGCCAACAAAACTGAATTGTGACTCAGTGTTTTAAAAATGATTGAGTGAGTAATTTTCCATGCAGTTTCATTACAGTATCTTTTGCCCCAAGGATTATTTACTGTAGAGTAACTTCCAGCATGTTTTCGCTGCTATTTGTAATGTTGAATTTTAATAAGAAAGGACTTGTTTAAATAGGATAATGTTTTTATCCCAAATTGTCCGGTTCTAATGGTAAAATTAGCATCATGAGTAAAATCAGCAATTGTACCTGCTAGCCTCCATGCACAATATCTTGATTATTTTTTTACCCTGTTTTCAGAATATATTAAATGCTATTATGAGATGAGCACACTTCGTTTGATTTTAGCCAGCTGCCTTTTCAATCATTAACAAAGAAATAGGCATTGGGTACAGAATATACAATTCAGGAGGGCCACCAAGTTGATTAGAGGGATGAAGCACCTCTGCTATGAGGAGCGGCTGAGAGATTGGGATTGTTCAGCCTGGAGAAGAGAAAGCTTTGGGGTGACCTAATTGTGGCAATAAAGATGGAGAGAGACTATTTACAAGGGTTTGGAGTGACAGGACAAGGAGGAATGGCTTCCCCCTGCCAGAGAGCAGGGGTAGATTGAATATTAGGAAGAAATTCCTGACTGTGAGGGTGCTGAGGCCCTGGCACAGGTTGCCCAGAGAAGCTGTGGCTGCCCCATCCCTGGAAGTGTCCAAGGCCAGATTGGATGGGGCTTGGAGCAACCTGGGATAGTGGAAGGTGTCCCTGCCCATGGCAGGGGGTGGAACGGGATGGGCTTTAAGGTCCCTTCCAGCCCAAACCATTCTATGATTCTCCTTGTCCCATCATTTTTTTATCACTCTACCGATTTTTTTTTTTTCCTTCTGACTTGGTTTAGAGGGAATTACAGAACTGAACCATCGACCTAATCTTTAATGTTCCTACTTACCAGACTTGAAGGGAATATAGAATAAATACATTTTACCTATTTTATTTTTAACTTTTTCTCTGTGAGGTTTTTTTCTCTTGTGCTTCCTGGTCCATGGGGAGAAAAACCCCACGAGCATGTTTTAGTTACATCACTAATATTAGAACTGAGTAATCGGGTGGCTTTGGCAGCAGTCTCATTTATAAATTGTTGGTGAGCAGATGGCTCACCAAGTTGGCATGCCAGCTCTAAACTTTCACAATCATGAGTCAAGTTTTAAATCGCAAGATTGCCTTACATACCATGAGGTTTTTTTTTTGTTTTTTTTTTGTTTTTTTTTTTTAATTTTTGTGTGTTTGTTTAATAAATGTAATTCTCGATGGATCTTCTCATTCCTGAGCTGTGTTTTGCACTGAAGCATGGCTTTTCAGCAGTCTCTGACTTTGGGAAAGCCTTTTTTTTCTTGATTTAATGAAAGTGGAGACTTTTTTAGTCACTTATCTGAAAATCTTGCTGCTAAGAAAAACTAATAAATGTCAGTGTAAGGGACATAAAAGTGAGACTTGTCAATCCTGGCCAATGTCAAACAGTGCAAATGATTGAGATCATTCACAAATGAACTTAAAACAATTTTTGGTTTGTATGCACTAACATTTTTTAGGAATAATTTGCTGATATTTGTAATCCTGGATATGCAGATCTGTGCCAATTTGTTTGTTTCCGGAGTGCAAGGCTTAAGTCATTCGGCAGCATGGAGTACAAATGAAACATTTTGAAATGCAAGAGTGACTATTTTCTGTAAGCAAAATGGAGCAATGAGGAAACTGGGCCGAGCAAGAGTGCTCAGACAGTCTCCCTGCAAACACAGTGAAGTTCCAAAAGGGTCAGATCTTGATCCACTTGAGAATTTGGACTCATATTACTGGAAGGATTTCTGCTTTTTTCTTTTTCTTTTTCCTTTTTAAGCTATTCCTTTAAGTAAAATTAATATGGTATATGTAGGTTATAATTCATTGTGGGACCTGTTATGGAATGATAATTAGACCTTATTTCTAAATGATTCCACACGAAGTGTGCTGTTGTAAATGCTAAACAACTGTGTTTCATCCATAATCGTGTAATTGGTGTGTGTAGCTAATTAGTGTGTGTTCAATTTAGGCCCAGATTTTTTGGAAATGTCTCCTGTTCTGGTCCTGATTTAGCAAAGCTCTTAAACAGATGATTAACTTCCATTGGCTTTAATAGGACTTAAGCACATTCTTAATCAGGGCCATTGTGTCAAATCATGTCTCTTGGTGACAATCAGAACAACCTGCCAGAGCCGTAGTAAAAATATCTGTATGTCCTTCTTAAATTTAGATTAATCATTTCTTTAATTTGTGAGGCATTTTGTTTCAGAATCTGAAACTCTGTGTAGGTATCTTTCTCCCTCTCTCTCTCTTCAAGCAAATTGTTATTGTCACAATCTAATTGTATGTGTAAAGTTTAAAGATTTTAACTAGCTTGGCAGGCTGTTTACATCAAATCTGTTCAATACACCTTTGAGATGGAGAAGAAGAAAATAGGCATCTGAGAGTGCCTCACTGGAATATAAATGTCAGTGCTGATAGATATCTATGATAGAAAATTTGTGTGGGAGTAATAATTTAGTAATAAAATAGGTCAAATTAATTTTTATGCTGAAGGGGATACCTTACAATAACCATTTTGTAATTTTATGTTTGACAGTTTGCTCTGCATTATGTGGATAGGTGGAGCTGAGATAATGTAATCCATTTCCAGTTGTAAACAAGATTGCTTTAAGAGCTGCAGTAGTAAGATGCATGTTGGCTGACTTTAAGCTGAAAGGTAATTGCCTCTGAATATTAATGTGCATGTGGGGATTTTGTTTTTAATTCTGGGATTTCATCTTTGCCCTATAGCAGCTCTGAAGAGGTCCTTGTTTTCCCAAACCCCACTTTGCTGCTAATTGAAGCTGATGGCAAGTGTTGAGTTTTGGGTCCTTTGCTTTTATTTTATGTGGCCTGTGTACTTTGGAGAATGCAGCTTTCTTTGACTGTTATTCTTTTTGTTAACCACCTTTTGAGTTGAGGATTTTTGGAGATGCTCTTGCTGTCCTACAGAAGCTATGAGTAGCTCCTGGGAGGGAGGAGGAAGGATGGAATTTGTAGGTTATGGAAAAGGGGAGAAGTTGCTGCACTAATTAAATTGGAGCCTCTTAGAGAAATGAGAGTTAAGGTGCTGATCCTGTGCTCTGTAGCTGGCAAGCTTTCCTGTGAGTAATTTAGGACCTATCCAAAGCCCACTGCACGTTGTGGGAGATTCTCTTATTCCACACACTCGTGGAGCAGACCCCCATCACGGGGCAAGTTGTAAGTAGTGACAGGCATAGTCTGGGGAAACATCAATTGGCTGCATTTGTATTTGAAATTGTTTTAGGCGTGGAAGGCTACAGCCAGATTACAAGCAAGCTGTACCTCAGCTTTCCATTTAGATTCCAGCCCTTGGCTTGTACAAGCTGTTCCATTACCCACTGCTTACAGCGAGGCTCAGCACTGGGAACAGCGGGATTGGTGTTGAGCAGGGTGTAACTGCAGCTCTGCTCTGGAGCAAACTGCAGCTGAACAGTGCTGCAGGAGCTGGGAAATCTGTTGTGTGCAGGGCTTTAACCTGCACATGTTTTAATGTTCCTGGGTGTGTGGGCTGTCATTAGTTAGGACTGTTTAAAGGTATTATAACTGGCAGGTGCCCCAGATGCCCTTCTAGCCGAGATGACTGTTCCTAAGGCAAGCATTCAATGCAGAGTTCAGCATTCCTTGTTCTCTGTGGCAATGCCAGCATTTTTTTTCTGAAAAAGAAAAACCAAATAACAAAAGGGGGTATTTTTAGCTTGGATCGATTTGCTGATCCAGTTTAGTGCACGGTCTCACACAGTGAGAGGGTGGTGTCTAAGCAGGGATGGGAGCTCCAAGCTCTGTTCCTGCAGAGGCAAAGGTGCTCTGAGCTGTGCTGATACCTAGCACAGGTCATCAACTGTGTGGTCAACAAGGCAGCCAGTTGTCTTTTCTACTGCCTCTGACCCAGTGCAAGGGGTGGTTGCCTCTTGCAGAGGGATGGGGCCAGCAGCTCAGAGGTGCTGGGTTCACAACCAGCCCTTTCGCAGGTTGCCTTTAGTTCACAGCTCATATTTGGACTATAGCCTCATATAAAACCTTTAGTTAAACAGTGGCGGTGATGTGAGTGCGAACCACTGAACAGAGACAGACTTGAATCTTTCACATTCCTGCACCTTCTACAGACTTTGGGGTATTGAGATTTTTGGTTTAGAATGATTTTTAAATTTCTGTAGTGCCCCATCTCCAGTGATTTAGTCTGACACTTCCTGAAGTTAAGGGGAGTCTTGGTGGTATTTCAGTCATTTTTGCAACATGATGCTGCTTGTAGCAAAGCTGTTCTATGGATGCCTTTGCTAAAAAATTACTTAGCTACAGAAACATTTGACTGTAGGCTGCTGGTAAGCAGAAAAAGTGAGGGTGTGTGGGTTTGTGAATGTATGTTGCCCATTAAGGAGTCTCACTCAATGCTGGGTGCTTTATCACAATGAGAAAAATAACAAAAAAGGATTCTAATAACTAATTAACTTGTTCCCTAATGGATCAGGCATTGTCTTAAGGGCAGTAGTTTAAAAGAGTCCGTTTAGTGAAAGTTGACTGGAGGTATGTCCTGTGGCTATTACAAACTTTGTTTTATAATAGCATGTATTTTTCAGTACCTCCTTGCCATGCTGTAATGTGGTTGGAGTGGGAGAAATTAGAAAACTGACCATTTCCCGGCAGATAGCGATAAGTTTCTACTCAGTCAGAATGCTCTATACACTGTGATAGGTTTATAATTATTATCCTAAGATTGATGTTTTTTGGGGGGGGGAGTGTAAATTTGTGCAGCAGTAATCCATTAAGAAATCAATAATCATTCCGTCCTGAAATGCAGTTTCTCTACAACAGTATAAATACCCACCAAAGATTTGAAACTCTGCCGGTTTCCCCTTCTCCACCCCCCTCCTCCTGCTTCCCTGAACTCCAAGTTCAATGCCCTTTGTTGTGTTAGAGAAGCAGTTATGTGGTGGGACTCCTCTGTCGGGAAGAACAAGGGTGGTAGTATTAGCAGGATTCTGAGAGCCAGTAACACTTTTCAGTGTGATCTTTGCTTTCCCACTAAAAGTACCCTTTTTATGTTGGGGAAATTCCCCCTCTCCTCTGCCAGGGTTTCATCCCTGGTAGGTGGGGATGATGAAGATTCATGCCTTGTTCTTCTGTAGAGAGCTGTGGAGAGGAAGTATTATAGAAGTGCCAAGTCGTTTTATGTGTACATTTCCTTTTCCTCACTCCTCCTCGTTCAGACTTGGCTCTTCGTGTAACAGTTCAGAGGTCTGGCTATCAGAGACCAGCACATCCTGCAGGACTTCCCTTTTTGCTCTGAATTCTCTCCAGCTGGACAAACACATTTTTGAATTGCTGCTATGAGTTATCCCCTGATCTAGAGAGCTGGAAACCTGCTTTATCTCGGAGTGAAGGTGATTATAACTGATAAATAGTAGCTGAGTGAGGAAGAGTGAGAGTATTATTTATGTTTCTTTGTGGAGGAATAAATTATATGGAGTGAGGTGCTGGGTCAGCCCAGGTTTGATCTTGTGAGGAAAATTGTGGATGGAGCAGGGAGATGCTATTGCTGTAGCAAGAGTCAGAAAACATGGAGTACTTCTAATATTACATTTCCACGTCTTTTATTTTCATTATTCCTCTACTTTCTTTTTGTTAGAGCTGGTTGAAAAATAATTTCTAATAAAAAAATCTCCTTTTTCCATTTGAGTTTAAATTACTATTATTTTAAGCCAGCCCTGCTGTTGGTTGAAAAAAGGGGCATTTATGAATGACAGAGTTGTGTTTTACACCCATGATACTTGTTCAGGCCTAATTTCCGTCTTTCTCATCTGCCCCCCAAAAAGCATGCTTGGTTTGGTACGGGTAACTCAGATATGCCTTTTCCTCCTCTGAGAACATAGTCATCCAATGCATGGATGGTCACCAGCCTCTTCAGCTTTGAGAGGGAGAAAAAACAGTCTTTATCACATTTTTGCTTTTGAGATTCGAGAATCTCAGGTGATGTCCAGAGGTCTAACAAGTGTAGAGTGTGAGTTTTGGCTGTGATTTGGTACATGTGTGCCTTGGCTTATTTTGGAATACCCACGTGGGTAGAATCATACATGTATTTTAGTGTTTGCAGACAGGGAGTGTGGGCGAGCTGGTGATGAACAAAACTGGACACTAAGATGCCAAAAAATGATTTTCACCTCTGTAATTGCTCTAGAATAATCCAAGGCTATTGTCATGGTAAATTCTCTCACTGTGATCCTGTATGGAAAGAGCTTTGACACTTGGCTTGACTGTGGGGACCCTTGCCTTTCACTGGTTCTCACTGGTAAGTGCAGAGTTGGATGCTAATAGGAAAAGACCCAGATGCCAGCAAAAGAAAGATCTTGTCAATTGCATTCAGTAGGTTTTCCTTCAGCATTGACTTCTTGTCTGGTGAATTTGTTTTTTTTATCTTTAAGGCCATGAACCCCGTACTGGGTACTTTCCCGTCAATAAAGAATAGTTCTTCATTTACCTAAAACTGTCCCTCTTGCTCAGACACTGGTAGCATATAAGTTTAGCAAGGATGACAGTTGGTGGGTTTTGACTCTTTTTAATTCAATACCTTGTAACTGGCTTCACTTCTTTGGTCTTCATACTGATTAATGACTTTTATACATCGCTAACTCTTAATTTTGAAATTTTTTTTTTTCCTTGCTGATCAACTTGTGATACAGAAGCAGCAGCTGATTGACAGCTGATTTTTCTGCAATGATTTGCTGAAGAGTTCATGCAAATGACATGTGGCTTTTCAGCGAAATAGGAAGACTTTATCACATCTTTTTGTTTTACCCATTACCTTTTTTTTCCAGTGGTTTGCAGAACAGTGAGTGCTGAAAGCCCAGTATCAGCTCACAGGATGCTGAGTTTAACAGATAGAGCTTTATTAGCTCTCGGTTGCATTTGTGTTTACTTCACAAGTCTCTATTTAGAATTACCTGTAAGTGGTTATTTTCCAGTGTGGTTTTCAAAGACAAACCACTTTTTTTTTTTTTATTGTTGTTACTGCTGGTTTTTCTAACTACTAAAAGCTCATCACCATGCATATAACTCTTATGTGTCCACTGATAGCTCGAGTGGCAAGTTACAGAAATTGGTGTAAGTGGTTTTTCGGAAAGAAAATTCTTCAAAGAGAAATATTTAACAAACCGAACAATTAAGTGATGCCATCTCAATCAATAAGTTAGAGTTAATTGGCTGTGTACAAAGCATTTTTAAACAACTTCCCTGAAGAGTCTGTGTATTGAGCTTAGAGTGCCTTTCTAGTGAGGCTATTTTCAAAGGCTGGTTTCTTCTAAAAAGTGCTCATTTTCAATATTTTTTTTTTCTAATTTCCAGACTGAATGCCATCTTGCATTGTAGCTCTGGGTCACACTGAGTGAATTTAGGACTATTTTGTAACAGCTTTTAATTTCTTCCTTTGTGCGTGTGTGCCCCCCTAGGAGTATCCCATGTTCTAGTGACTGCAAACTGCTGGTCTAAAAAACAGTCAGCAGCTGCTCTCAGCCTGTGGGCAATAACAGCCCTGCAAATGTGCTGTATTCAGGTGTCTGTGTCACCTCATTTTTCTATTTCTGTGAACTTTATCAAAGTGCAACACATTGACCACAAGCCACATGTTGGGACCAACGGTCTTAAAATGATAGTTCAACTTCATGCTTGTAGAGGTGTCATAAACCCTATTGGAAATAAAAGGAAAAAAGAACTCCAAACCCCCTTATTAGTACTATCAGGTTATGGATACATTTCTGAAAGGGTATTTCATGCCAAGCCTTCAAAACCCTCTTTAATGATGAACAGGCATCATTCTCTGAACTTTCAGAGACTTGAGGTGGGAGAAGAGCTTCCTCTCTCTTCTAGCGAGAACCACCTGTCTCTGGAATGCCTCCCTTGGGATGTTGTAGGGCTGACTTTTAGAGATGGCAGAGATTGCTAGCCCATTTCTGAGTGGATCAGGAATACACACAGTTGGACATTTGGAGAGTTGGTCCAGGTGACTTGGTCAATGGCACGCGGTGAGACAGCGACCAAGCCGCACACATGCTGAAACGCCTGTCTTCCAGCTACGAGTTCATTTCACCAGACCAGTGTTTCTTGCTTTGTGGGTTGTGTAGAACTCTTAAATGTGTTTAATGAAGCTCCCTCCCTATTTGTTTTCCTCCACCCAAATGTTACCTGGAGAAGTCACGGTAAATGGTAAGAAAGGAAGAAATCACTAGCATAAAATCTGTAGAACTAAGGAGTTCAAAGCAAAATACTTTCTTAATGCTTTTCCTGGAAATTGTTCTTCCCTTTTGACCCACCAAAGGTCCTCACTGTGACTTGTAAGCTGAAGGACTGTGATTGTGGGTAAGAGTTCTCAAATAATTTGAGCAATGCTGCATTCAAATGAAGAAATGTTAGCAGGTCTTGTTCAGGCTGATTCTCCTTTGTGCGGATGGGTAAAGGAGTGGGGAGTAAATCATTGAGTAGGTATATCTTCCATTCAGCAGGAGCTGCACATGATGGGATTATTAGTATTTCTAAACTAAAGCCCCTGACAGATCCTTGGATGCTTAAAGCTGTTGTGATGCTTTACCAGATGGTTCAGAAACTCAGACTGGAATATCTCATTGGCTGGTGCTGAACAATGACATTTCAAACCCACACGTTTGTTTGGATTTTAATTTTCAGGAGGATTAAAGCTTTTGGGGATATGGGCTGTCTCTTTCCATATATATGCTCAGCACCTTATGTAGTTTAGATGCTTTTGCAGTGTCTTTATAATTCATCATATTACCTATTATGGAGTATTTCGAACTGTTGCACATTTTTAGCCATGTGGTCCAGCAAAGTGCAGGCAGGGATAGGTGTGCAAGTTGTTGCCTCATTTAATGCAATGAGTGTGATAACTGCAACTGCTTTGTCTTGTGTCTGGTAATTGTGTGAGCAGGTGATTATGCTGAAATGTGCCACTTTTGATTCTGTATCCCTCTGTTCTTTTCACTTCTCAAATCTGAAGCCTCAGTCCTGTCAATACTAATGTGTTTGCATAACTTGTATTCAGTGCAGTCTTGATGCTTATTCCTGTTAGAGGTTGAACTGTTCAGTCCTGACTCTACTAAATACATTGAATGAGACCCCACTGGTCTGGGGAGAAGATCAAAGGAAACTGGTTGGGTTTTATTCCCTTTCAGTCCCATGACATTTTGAAAACAGGCTGGAGTGTCCCTCTGGCAAAATCTAAAAAATTTTTCGGGCCTTCCAAATTAGGCAGTCCTCCCTGGCTGCCGACATGTCTGTCCTGGTTAAGACTAGGATCTTTCTGCTACTTCTGAACTGCCTTGGAGCAGGAATGGGAGTATTACTATGAAATTCCCTTCTTAATTCCTTAGGGTAAAGATTTGCTGGTTTGTTGTGTGCAGATAATATCGGGTGGAGGTAGGTTACTATGTGAAAATGTGCACAGATCATTTTGGGATCAGGGAAAGGATTTGAGCTTAATGTTTGAGGAATGGGGAACATGTTTATAATGCTTGCTTAAACAACATTGTTAATGTACATTCTAGAAAGCAGTGAACCAGGATGCTTTGTTGACAAGTCTGGTAGGTTTGGCCTTTTTTTGTCCCTCTCTTACCCCTGACAACTCAATTAAGAGAATAGCATCGGTGGGAAAAGAGTTCAGTTGTGTTGAGAAGAAAAAGTACATTTGACATAATTTTTTTCAATGTGTTAGACTGGTACATTCTATCCCACTGTTCTCCATATGATTCATTCTATCTGTGCATGACTGTTGCACAGTATTAAATAATGTGCCTTTTTTTTCCTGTTAAACAAGTATTCCCCTAGCTTGTCTCAAAAAGCTGACACATGTTCATTCTTCACTCGGGGAGTTCTGCATCTGTCGACACTTCAGACATAATCAGTTTAGATTTCAGCAGCTGATTAGTGCTCACCTCTAACCAAACTCAGAAGCTGTTCCTCCAAACGGTAACAAATAATATCCTAATTAGTCCTCTGCATAATGATAACAGGGGCCTTAGCTGAAAGCTACTGCTCTCAGAGGCCTTTCTGTTCTAGTCCACTGGCTTTACAGACTGTTGGATCAGCATTTATGCTGAGCTTTTATTCCCCCTGCCTTAAAATGCCTTGCAGAGCAATTAATTATGCACCTGAAGATAGGCATTAGGCACGCAACAGTATTCCACACACAGTTATGAACGTTTCATTAGAGGCAGTTAATTTATGTGTGATTATGAAAGCAAGAGCAGGAATGCTGGGCAGGACTCCAGGATTATCCTGTAGCGCCTGTAGCCGGTGTGTGTCCCTGTGAAGCTGTTTGACCTGGCCCGCTGATGCAGCCCAGCGCGGCTCATGCTGCCTTAAATACTGGCTCAAAGCAGGAGCCCACTGAGTGCACAGAGCAGCAGCTGAAGGGAGGAGGACAGTGTGGAGAGCAACTCCTCTCTACTCCAGTGATGGCATGGTTGTGATAGCACCAAGTTTTACCAGGAAGTTTTATATGGGTTTATGCTTTTCTGAGTCTGATTAGCTAGTTAGCAAAACATGCCCATCCCTGTCCATTAAACTCTGTGTACTTCCTCTTAGCTAACACTTATTTTGCACAAGCCTGGGGATTTTTTTTTTTTTTTAGTAAATCAATGGCTACAGAGGCATAGTTTAATAAGTACCACTCACAGGGATGGCACAGTAGCCACTGGCATCTCTCAGAACAAAAGTCATGTGAGCAACTATAGCTGGATTAGTGTGACCTCAATAGTACAGAGAATTGAGGAAAGAAAAGAGAGAGGATGAGGGGGAAAATGCTTTAAGATGCCTTCAGGAAGCTGTGCAGCTAAAGTTGTCTGAAGGCAGGCTGAGCAAGCTGAATATCGGAGTACATAAATATCCGTTAGTTTAAGAAGGGAGTTTTAAAATGTCAATTGGATTTTCAGGTTCGATTCAATAACTTTTTAAAACTGTGCTTAACTTTGAAATTGAGAGGGTCTATTTTAAAACATAAATCAACAGTAACAGAAAAATCACTTAAATAACAGCAAAAGTGCTGCTTAAATATTTTCTGCTGAAATGTTAGAGTGTCTAGCTACTAAAATTGGGGATGTCACAAAATCAGCACCTAAAAGCAGAGCTTGTTGCTGAAAGTGCTTTATTACTGTAGTTGTTGCTTTTTCTGTTGGTACGGGGATATTTTCTTCGGTTTATTCAGAGTTCAGTCAAAGTGGGTAAGACGGCTAGTAGGTGGAAAAGCAGAAAGATTTGTTCTCCTCTGCAAGCTGGTGAATAAAAACTGGTTTGAGAGGTTGAGGCCAATTCCATTTTGCATTCAGGATAAGGTTGACATGAGTAATGAATTTAAAAATCATTTAGAAAATGAAGCTGTTAATTATCTTTAATGTATTAACATGTAAAACAAATGTGTGAATAAATGAATGTTAAGCTTTTTAAATAAGTGCACAGTCTATCCCCTGAGGTAATAAAAACTGCCTAATCTACTATAAAGCTTCCATTTATTTGCAAAATCACTGGTCTCTGTGGCTAATAGCTTTTGTTTAGAAAACAGTTGAGAAGTCCAAATACAAGATTAGCTACAATATTTAAACTGAAGTTTCCTAGTTACTTTATTAAACTCCAGCTTTAAAAGATGATTACATCACTTGATTATGAATTAATTCACCACGTCTTCCTCTTTAATAAAATATATTTATCTTGGAAACAAGGACTAGAGTATAGCTAATCTATGTGCATTTTGGTACCGTAGCTAATATGCTTTCCTGAAAAAGTTGTTAGCTTAACTAAGATAGAAATTGATACAGCTTTTTTAAAGTGCATGAGAAATTGTCTAAAGGGAAGATTGTGGAAGGCTATAAAAGATGCGACTTAACAGACTAAAAGAAGACGGCACGCTCCTTCAGTCTCAAAACAGATTTGTTTCAAGTATTCATTAAAGAATTGCCATTAAAAATGAAGAGGTACTGACATCTCTTCCAATTCATACTGAAGGATGATATCAATGTGAAAAAATCAGAAAACTGTACAGGAAGAGTTGTGACATTTGGGCTGGAGCAAGGAAAATGAGATGAAATGTGGGAGTGCGTGGTGCAGGGCTGGGGACTGAATTTCTGCTGTAACCTGCACGCCTGGAAATGACAGACAAGGAAAAAAGCTGGGTTTAGGTGACATGAGATGTCTCTCGGGCAGCAGCATGATAATGTTATGAAAAAGGCATGTGCCATGACGTGATCTTGCAGGTAAAGTGTTTCCAGTGAAGAAGGGAAATGTTGATGCTGTTTTACCAACCTGAGAAGCAGGGTAGCTTGGCCCACGCAGAGGTCTGCGTTTCAGCCGCGAGACATCTTCCATTTCAGGAGCTCCTTTTTCAGACTAGTCTGGGAATCTCTGCTCTCTGTCAGGAAACAGAGGTCTGTTCTGCCACATCCAGTCCACCTGGTAAATTAAACTTCTTGAAAGGGCATGGGATCGGGCCCATGGAGCAGTATAGGAAGGGTAAATACCAGGCAGAGTGGCAAGTTACTTAAACTTACGAAATTGTCACAAGAAGCAGCAGACTAGGAATGAAGCAGAGTTACCCTTTTGCTTCTGCCAGAATGTGGGCAGGAGTCTGACACATTTCTGAATGGGATCATATGGCACGATGGCCTGACGGCGGAGGGCTGAGAGTCACGTAGGGCAATGAGGCACCTTTTACCTCTTTAGGGGTCACCAATTGTGTGCCTGTCTGAGCCTTAAGCAACGCCTTCCTCATCTTCTCAAATTCTCCCTCCGAGGCTGGTGGCAGCCCCTCTCTACTCTGAAGTCCAAGCCAAGGCCTGCAAAGACTGTACACATACACCAGCACTCCCTTTTCATGGGCCACAGTGCAGTTGTGCAGCAGCAGAAATGTCTTTTCCATGTTCTTTTCGTGACTTTGTGCAACTCTAGCGTGAGTTTGCTACCCTGTTGATTGGCATGAGCTTCGGTAGGAAAACCAAGATTTTCCTTGGCAACACCTATGCTAGGTCTATAGCAAGCAAGCAGTTGCCTACAGAAAAGGCATAGATACATGAAGGCATGGTTATGAACTCCCTTTAGTTGGATGAGCTGTTCTGTATTTTACTGCAGGGCTGGGGTAGCTTGCAGTTAGTGAGGACTAAAAGTTTGTTTCTCTTTTCATTTGCTGTGCCACAAGGCAGTGTAAAAATGGAAGTCTTCAGACATCTGCGTTTCAGATGAATGAGTAGCAGCAGAAATCAATGCTCAGACCTATGTCTGAAGCACTGGAGATTTAACTCTCCCTTGGCTGACTGAAATTCTCATGGCTATGAGAATTTTGGTTGAACCACATGCTATTTTTCATAAAACCTACTGCAAGTTTTGTGTAAGTAGGCTGGCAAGTTTGATTTTTATGGAAGATGTTTGTACACATCAAAACCCTTCAGCTGGTGCCAAATTTTCATTTTGGTGTAAAGTGCCATAAGTATAGATCTAATAAGGCCTTCTGATTTAGAGGATCTGATATTCTAGTTTGTTAACTACTGGTTTTGGTTTTTTTAAAGTGTGCAGTCATTTTTATTCAATGTAGAGCTCCGTAATAAAACTTGGGTTTGTTTCCTTTCCCATGTGCTTATCATAAGAAGAAAACAAATGCCATTCTTCTGTAATATGGTTGAAATAATGGATTCACTCCAATGATCAAAATTCAGTTTGGTCATTCCTTCACTATGAATTCTGTCAGATAAACAAGGTATGCTGCCCAGGTAGAAGATGAGACAAGAGATTAATTGGAGCTGGCTACCTGGAATTTTCGGACAGTAGTTAGTAGAAAGAATAAGTTTTCATATCTTTGAGATCTGTAAATGTGCCTGTTAATGCCAAAACTAGTCTGGGATATATTTTCAAAGCACTATTCACTAATCCTGTTAACAAATAATGGGATTTGTGCATGTACCTCCCATGAGCTGCTTTGAAAACATACCTGTCAAAAGTTTTCTGGATGCACGTACTGAATTCTTTAAATGCTAAGAGTAGGAATTTGCCACTGCTCTCAGCTTTGATCACATCTGAGATACATACTGGAAGGAACTACTACAAGAGACTTTTTTGGTATATATGGCCTAGAAAAGCTGGGTTTTTCTAGGAGATGTATTTCTGTAGGAACATCTATCTATAGTGCTGTTCAGGAGAGGCCATTCCAACCACCCTTACCTCAAGATATCTTGTCTGTCAGACCCGAACAATACAAACTTGTTCATATATATGCACTGAATATAATTTGGTGGTTTGGTGGGGTTTTGAGGGCATGAGATTCACCACAGATTAGTACGTGCGCTCCCTGAGATGGGTTCTTGGAATGTGATAATTCATTATCTCATGGATAGTGTGAAAAATGGGGATCAGTCCTTGCAAATTCATTTCCATGTCTACACCCATTTTGGCTGCTGGGTTACTATCACTGCAAGGGCTGCTTGGCAAGAGGAAGGAAAAGTTTGATTGAAAACTATTGCTGACTTTTTACCTGTTTCCTTGAAATGGAAGACTGAACATCATGTATCTTTTTTCTTTTTATCAAGGAATTTGTTTCCTGGAGGTAGTCTGAAAAATGGCACCTGGGATCCATGTGTGCAAACAGACCTCAGTGTAAGGAAGCATCCTGTAAATATCGCATTAGCAATACTGGGAAGACCTGATGGGTTCAGGATTTTTCTATGCCCACAACCTGCAATAAAGCTGGAGGAAAGTAAAACAGTTGAGTTGAAAAAGATGTATTTAAAAGCCAGGAAGTAGAGAACTGTCTTCTTTTGTTCTCTTGGTAGTTCTGCTGAATAATCACTTTGGAAGCAGCTGTGACACATGAGAGGAGCTCATGATTGCCGTTTAGATATGGGATATTTTGAGAGACCAAGGGCTTTCCTAATATTTTGCTGGATATAGGATGTTCTGTGTGATAAGAATGGTAAATTTCATGTTTTTCTTAAACCCTGTCAGTGATCTGTAGCATTTGAGATTCTTAGCTCAGTGCAAATAAGCAAAGTTGATGTTTTTTGTCTGCTTGATGGTGGTATAACTAGCAAAATTGAGGACATTTTAGGGAAAGGAGGCAGTCTTTGGAATAATTTTGTTTTTCACTTTTCTGAAAGGAGTATCAGGTGGCCTATGCTCACTGTCTTTTATTCCTTCTGAACTCCTGGATCTGGAATTTTTGCTGTTGGCTGGCTTTTCAGCAGCAACTGGTCCAACACAAACCAGTCGATCCAGGAGCTTAGGTGGATTCATCCAGGACTGCCATTTAGTAAGTCTGCTCTAAGCTCAGTTGAAAACTTCATATTTCTTCTCCAAGTTACATTTGCCTGAGTTAACCAGGCATTGAAGCAAATCTGTGTACTTCTGTTCTTCGTTTTACACTGCTGCTTCCTTTCTGGACCTTTTACCCCTGTGAAACAGTTGGCGTGTGAACGATGTCTGTCCCTCCTGTACTGATAAAAAAACTCAAAAAGGTCTCCTCAAAATTGTCTCTTCTGCTGGGAATCAACCTGCCTCCTTCAGTTGTTCTTGATAATGTATAGGGTTTGGTATTTGCCATTTCCCTGATTGTTTTTCATTGGACTGTTTCTGGAATAGTAATAATATGCCCTTGAGAAAGTGAATTGGGATTTATACAAGTTAATCAATATTAGCAAATGTCTTGGATCTGATTTGGGAAGCACACTAATGGCAGTGTGGGCAGAAGCAGGGGGGGATTCTGTCCCTCTGCCCCCCTCAGGTGAGACCCCACCTGCAGAGCTGCCTCCAGCTCTGGGGCCCAGCACAGGAAGAACGTGGACCTGTTGGAGCCAGTCCAGGAGAGGCTACCGAGATGATCAGAGGGATGGAGCAGCTCTGCTGTGAGGAAAGGCTGAGAGAATTGGGATTGTTCAGCCTGGAAAAAGGAAGCTTTAAGGTGACCTTTTTGCAGCCTTCCAGTACTACAGAAGGGAGCTGACAAGGAAGATGGAGGGAGACTATTTACAAGGGCCTGGAGTGACAGGACACGGGGGAATGGCTTCAAACTGCCAGAGGGCAGGGTTAGATGGGATATGGGAAAGCAGTTCTTCCCTGTGAGGGTGGTGAGGCCCTGGCACAGGTTGTCCAGAGAAGCTGTGGCTGCCCCATCCCTGAAAGTGTTCCAGGCCAGGTTGGATGGGGCTTGGAGCAACCTGGGATAGTGGAAGGTGTCCCTGCCCATGGCAAAGGGGGAGGAACCACATGGGTTTTAAGGTCCCTTCCAACGCAAGCTGTTCTTTGAACATTTATATGCTTGTTTACCTTTGAGTAATGCTCTCCTCATTCCCCAGGGGTCTGAAGACACTAGCAAGCCCCTTGGGGTGGTACCAGACTTGAGTGTGCACCTAAGAGCCTTGTTGAATGAAGCTTTCTAGATGGATTAACCCCATACTTTGCTTCTTTACTGGTTCCCATGTGTGGTACTGGCATTTCTCAGCCACATTTCTGCCATGATCCCTAGTTATGAATGGAGGAGCCTCACTGACCATAGTCGTGGAGGAGGCAATGCTGTCTCAGTTTCCTTAAGCCCCATCTTAAACTTGGCTGGACTTTTGTCCTCCCTTCCTCTGCAGCTTTTCTGTAACTGTTTTCTGTAACTGTTTTAGTTTCCAGAGCAAACGTCTTTACATGGTCTTGTGACCCATGTAAACAGCCTCATCTGGGTCTTTTGCTTTGTCTGATGTGCTGAGTTGTGGTTTAGAGCACTCGTGCACACTAACCCCCAAGCATGAACAGTGTAGGCACACATGGCTGTAAACTGATGAAGCTATTTCAGGCTCACATCTATCAAACATCACTTGACATATGATGGCTCTGTTCCTTCACTGATCGAGTCCTCTTTCAATTTAATTTCATTACTTTGCTTTTTAGCAACTGTAAAATGATGTGCAAATGTTATACACTGAGACATGGTGAGGGGAGAGTGGACCACAACCACATCTTGGTCTTGCTATACTTCTGTCAAACACATAAATAGACAAGAAGAGCCTTTATAAGTAAATAACTGCCTATATATTTTTAAATAGAGGTTTAAACTGACTTCTGGAGTCATCTTGTTATTTCATTCCAACCTGAAATATTTTCACTTTTGGCACCCTTTGGCTCCTGCCCTTATCTCTGTTTACTGCATAGGCTCCTCCTTAGATCTTCTTCCAAAACTTTTCACCTTAGCTGTTGCTATCTGGTGCAGAATCTTCTGCTTTTTAGCACTCTGAGTATACAACATCCCGCGAAATTCCTTCATGTCACTGCAGTACCATCCCTGGGAATTCCAGAGGCTTTGCTAAGCATGACCTCTTCTGCCTCAGTCCAGCTGCCGCAGTCTTAAGCACATTGCTGTCCACATTATGCTAGCGTTTCATTCCTGTGGCATGCAGTTTCCAAAACTTTCTCACCACAGTTCATTTTCTGCATTAGGGCTAATAATGGTACCGCTTATCTCTTTACTGGATATAAAGTGATACTAAACTGAAGGCGTTTCTAATATAATTCACTGGAAATTAAGTCTGTGTTGTAGAAATTTTGGTATGGGGTCATTTTTGTGACAGCATCGTTCTTGTGATAGATGAGAGTTAAGCTCCTTTCTATACAATAGGTCATATACCTTGTAAAAGTTTGACATGAATAAGAAAGGTCTTGGGTTTGTTATTCATGGGGATGCAAGTTTGTGGCGTTTCTTCTTTTTTTCTTCTTTTCTTTTTTTTTTTTTTTGATGGTATTATCTGAAAACAACGTAATAGGCTTATTTCTGGTTTGCAGAGAAGGCATTTTTAGCGCAAGCTGATAGTGAGCCAAAGTCTCTGAAACCTTAAAGTTGTGGTTAGCAGACAGCCAGTCTAGGAAATTAGGTCACCATTACCTCACTATTCTATGTTTTCGTTATTTTTCTTTTTCTAATTCTGTACTATATCCTGTAGTTGACACTGCTGCTGTCTTACCAGTGACACCTAAGATGGATCGGATCCCAAGCTGGCAGCAGGAAGGGGCCCGATGGCAGAGTCTGAGGCTTCAGAGGGGTGAATTCAGAGTGTGAAATTGGTGCCAGGAGTGAAGAGCAGTGGGGGATGGCTGGCTTATTTGGGAAGAAAAGCCTGGGCACAAACTGGTCTTTGACACTGTAGGAGTGTCACTGTTGGGTCTGGGGACCTGGGGATTTACAGAGCTCATGGCTGGAGTTGCTTCCCTGAGGACTGTGGCTCGGCAGGGAGGCCAGGCATGATCCTGGTCCCTGGGGAGGCAGCTGTAGATGCTCCTCCTGCCTGAGTGGGTATTTGCCCCTGCGCTCTCAGCTGTCACAGCCTCCACTGCAGCAGAATCATCTCTGTGTGGGTTGGTGGGATGAGGTGGGAGCCAAAGTAACTTGAAAACCCATACCTATTTATATAAATATAAAAAACATTTTGGTTTTTCTTCTCTTAGAAATGCTATTAGCGGAGTCTGGGAGTAGCTGAAAGCTTTATCCCCATCTGTTACGCTATGCATGGCTCTTCTAAGGTGTGACCTTATCAAAGCTGGAATCAAAACACACAGTAAAACTCAAGGCAGGCTTGATCTAGTTGAGATTCCCTTCAGTAGACAATGGCAATGGGGAACAATGAATGTTCATTCTTTCCTTAAGTGTGGTTTTATCAGCAATTAGTGTGTAAAAATAGTGCTTGCTGGCTTCAGGATCCTTCCGCCTGCTTTAAATTTGTATTTGCTCACTTAACCTAAAAATAAAGAAGGTTTCTACTCCAACTCTAGTAGTGACTGAGCCAGTGGAGTCACGGCGGCCACGTTAAAAAAAAGTTCCTTTGTCAGTGGGATTATTTGTTAAGTTCCAGCTGCAGATTTTTACTGTTGAGTTTTCTTCACAGGCCAGCAGGAGAACAATTTAATTTTGGATTAGTCTTCCAGGCCCAGGGGAAAAAAAACCTTTCAGAGAAACCTGACATATCATTATACAGGGCTGGATTTTTTTGACTGCATTTCAGGTGTGCTTTCCATGCTTTGGGAGGGCTTTCATGAGCCAGTGGGAATATTGTGACTAACTTGGTCAGAATACGTTGTAGGGAGAAAAGAGACTGGAAAGGGGAAGGAGAGAGCCAGTGGGCAGACTTTGTACTTGTCTCTAAGCCCCAGACTCCAGCAGAGTATGGCTTGAGCAGATCAAGGCAAAACTGGCATCTCCCCTTTAACCTGAGTCTCTCAGCCTGCACTTAGTGCCTGGGGAAAATGTTCAACCCTGCAGGTTTGGAGTTTTTGGGAGGGGTGGTTGTTTTGGGGGAGGCAGTTTCTGATGCAAATTGAAAGGTGGGAAGTGTAATTTGTATGTTGTTGAATTAGCTTGCAAGATTTTAATAAATGCTACAGCATCAGCCTTTTTTTTTTTTTTTCCTCCTTCACCTGTGACAGCTTCAGTTTACAGAATCCATTCTTCTTGTGGAAATTTTATTGTGTGACCGTTTCCTTGTTTAGTAATACAGTGGCTTGGGAGGAAGCAACTTTATACTTTTGATCTAATTTTAAAGCCTCAGAATAGGTCATTCACTCCTCCAAACAATTTCTGAAGATTTTCAAATAAGGCATAACTTGATTTAGAAGGTGAGGAGTAAAGTGTCAGAGCCAAAACTTTGAAGGAGCTTTTATGTGTAACCTTATTGGGATTTTTAATGGGCTAAATACAGCACTGTAGGCAGAAGCTGTAAGCTGAGAAGCCCTCCGTCTCAGCAGATCCTTGGGGATATGCCCTTGGGAGGGTTTCAGACTGCAAGAAAATGTGGAAAAACAAGAAGATTGCTCTGCAGGGATGGCCATAATGTAGGGAGAGGTTGGGAAAGATAAATCCTTCTGGCCCCCTTCATTATGAGAGTAAAACGACACTTTTGGCTAGAAGCCAGTGAAACCTGGGAGATCTAGGATGGTGCAGACAGGACTAGCAACAAGTTTTGTCAGGGAATGGATTGGATGAGTGCAGATCCTGCCTCAGCTCTGTGGTTTTTGTTCTGAATACAGAGCATTAACCCCTCTGTTCCTGCTGCTTTCCAGAAGCAGAAACACGGCCGAGCCACTCAACCCCTCAGAGCAGATGGGAAAAAAAACTGCAGTGGATTTTAATTAAACTTGGAAAAACAAGCGGAGGTAGAGGAATGCTGTGACAGGAGGTGTAGGATTGCTGGAGGAGCATGTTGTTGTGATGCTGACCCAATGATACAGAGGTTAACAGCCATCCCATCTTCCCCACGCAATCAAAATTCAGCAGCAGCGTGGAGAGGGAGGGGGCTGCCAGGCAGATTGGCTCTCTCACAAGGAGCATTAAAACAAAGCATTAAAAAAAAAAAAAAGTATTTTTTTTATCAAAAGAAACTGAAAATTGTTTTCAGCAAGAAATGCTCCACTCTGTCATCCTGACAGGTGATTTTGATTTTAAAATTTGACATTTTGGTTTCACCTGTGTTGGCCCACCAAAGTATGGCTGAGAGGGTGTTTTCAAGGAGACAGGAAAAACGCTAATGATCTTGAAAGCCTTAACTCTTAAATTAACTAAGGTGCAGCACCTTTCTTCTTTCTGTAGAAACTCATTTTTCTGTAACCACTAATTTATCAGGCCTGTGATAGACACAAAGGTTGACTTTGAAATTAGACTTCAAGGGCTAGTTTTTCAAAAGCTTTCGGGGCTGTTCTGCTCCCCTCAGAGTCCATCTACAGTGTGGGCAGAGATGTAAATGCAGCTTCTGAGCTGGCTCTAAATGAGCTGGTGTGCACGGGCAGGGAGGGCCAGCAGTGCTCAAGCTTTGGTATCGACTCTCCCAGCCCAGGGCAGCCCTGGCACTGCGGCCATGCCCCGCACCCACGAGAGCAAGGAAGCAACAGATGCTGCTCAGAGGAACCTCCAGGCCGAACATGCTCAGGAGCCTGTGGGCATTTGCACAATCCCATGATCTTCAGGGGATGGTATTGAATTTTTTTTTTACGGGAGTTGCATGTAAACATGAGAGGGTAGAATTTTGACCTGTAAATAAGGATCTATTTGGGAATAAGCCTTTTTCAGAGCTATATAATGATAGTTTTCATTTCTTCAGTTAGAAACAAATGAGGGCCACAATCCTAAAAAGGCTCACATGGAGCCTTTATTTTAAGATTCACCAGGTACTGAAATTAGCCTGTAACTTCAGGGCTCTGAAGTTCAGTGTGCTCTTTTTGAGAGCCTCTGACCATGGAGTGTTTCACCTGGGAATTTTTGTGCTAACTGCTGTAAGTCTAGCCATGATATCTTTTTGTTTCCAGAGCCTACAATTTAGATTCAAGTCCAACTTTGTACAGCCAGGAGTTAGCAAGGGGCATTACTTTATAATGGTATGAGGTAGAGCTGTCAGGTTTATTAAAATGTCCTATTTCTAACGAGGAGGAATTAGCAGTTTTGTTTTAGGAGGTCAGAATGATGAAAACACCCACGAAGGATAACTCTGAACAGCCTGATGTCATTGAAGCTTTCAGCAACCAAAACCCCTAGAAAATACACTTTACAAGATTTAAAGACACCAGGCATTTAATTTTGCATCCCTTGGGGTTTTGCACTGACAATGCCCTAAGGAATGATACCATTGATAAAGTTGGGGTTTTTTTTCATGAAACTTATAAATAATCTTTTGCTGCACAGGAGGCAAAATATGGGGAAAGGGTGCTGAGATGTTAACTGGTGTAGTACCAGCAAATCATGAATGAAATCTGAATTGCCTTGTGTCTGAAGGCTTCTGAGGGCACTGGGGAAGTGTGAAAGGAGTTGCTGTTTGCAGTCAGGTCATCATACTTAGAACAGCACCTTAGCTCCAGTTCTAATTTTATGCTCTTACTTTGCTTGCTTTCAAATATTATCAGCCTCTACTGTTCCCAGGGTGCTGGTTATAAATCACAACAAACCTTTGAATCCTTGAGTCCGTTTTCTCTATGACTTTTCCTCCTCTGAGGTATGAGGTACATGAGTGTTATCTGCCTACCTGGAGCAGGTCTGAGAGGTGCTATGGTCTGCAGGAATGAGAACTGGGTTGGAAGGCAGGAGGTGGTGAAATCTGCTTCTGGCCCACAGGGCAGACTTAAGCAAGCTACTTCACCTTTCTGTTTCATTTTCCTCCCCAGTGAAGTAAAGGGGTAAGAATGTTTCTCTGCCTGCCTCCAGGATGGGTGTTGGGCAGACAGTTGGTTAAATCCCACCTGAATACAGGACAGAAATGTCCTTTAGAGGCTGTTAATAGTGGCCTGGTACAACCACAGTGGTCTTTCCGTGTTTTCCATGTGGTTGCTGTGTGAGGTGTGTGTGTGATCTGTGCTTTCTGCATTCCTGATCATGTTTACCTGCAGCTCTGGAGAAGGAGATGTAGCAAAGGTCAGCCAGCTCCGTGCATTTTGACACAGACGTCTCCAACCCCTGGGTTTCTTGTGGGGTGCCCTGGTGCTCTGAGGACACTTCTCTGGTTCAACGTGGTCAAAAGCTGTGTGTCCATTGAACACCGGAAAGTCACTTACGGAAATCCTGGCTCTCACTTTTGGCTTTTCTTCTGCAGTTTTACTTTATGAGCACCTTTCCTCCAGTTGGGGGAAAGGCTGGCAAACAAACACCCTCTCACCTGCCAGCAAGGACCACACCTTGGCCTTCCTGAGAATCATAGCAGTCAATAATTTATTGCAGGGAGTAAAAATCTGTTTTCCAGCTCTGCTCAGGCAGCAACCAAAGAACTCAAACTAATTGGTGATAATGCCTGTTAGAGTAACCTCTGACCTGAGAGCAGCCATTCTTAATAAAAGCCAACTAGTCTTTACTTTTTTATATATATATATATATTTTTTATTCCTTGAATAGCACAGAAAATCTGTTGGTCCTTCTCAGTTTTGAGAAGTGATTGTTTTTCCATCCCTCAGATCAGGACCCAGGCTTGCATGGTGTTGCCATGGTGGTGTTCCACTCCTGGCAACAGGGAAAGGATAGGACCCTCATCCCTTGCCTGCTTGTTCTCATGTCCTTACTACCACAGGCTGTGCATTCCTGTTCTTCTGGGTGAGTTGTGTTACATGGCTGGGCTTCAAAAATCAAATGAAAACCTGGACCTGTGAAAAGCCGGAGTTCAAAAGCTAAAACACAGTGTTTTCTGGAAGAGGATTTTTTCATTTTCCAGTTTTTATGTTGCTGCTCTGGCTTAGAACATAGCCAATACATCTCTCTTGAGCAGTAACTAGCTTTTATAAATACGACTTAGTAAGAATCGTTCAAATTTAAGAAAGTGATTTTTCTCCATTATTTAAAAAAAAAAAGTCCTAGAAAATATCCAAGCATGTGTTTCTTCAGGATCTTTTCTTTTGTCTGTCTTTTTTTTTTTTTCCCTTTCAGGAAACCTGTAGGGTTTCTTTTCTGTTTCAGTGCATAGGCCTTTGAGAAGATTGCTTCTTTCAGGGCGTGTGGGGAACTGTGTGAGTCAGCCTGTAGGACTTCAGCCCTAGCAATACTTGTGGAGTGAGGAGGAACTCCAGCTTCTGTTAATCCGCTCTTTTCCAGCAGTATGCTCTCGTGCACGCTCATAACCTGGGACTAAACCTGGCCTTGGCCAGTGTCCTGGCTGGAAGCTTGATGGGAAGGAGCGCTTTGCATGATGGATGACCAAGTGCAGCCATGTGTCCTGGCATTTTCAGGGCAGATCACAACACGCCTGTAGTGAGTCCTGAGTTAATTACCGTGGTCACACCATCAGAGCTCAGGCCTGTCCCCAGAAGAGCTGGGTATGTAATGTGCCTGTTGTTTACAAGGCAGTGAAACAAGCTGATCAGAAACTTTGAGCTCCCTGCCCTGTCTTCCATGGAGAGAGCATCAGTGCTTTAGGGAAAGGTAACACCCAACAAGCTCTGGCTTTTTGTCTGTCTTTGACAAGGAAAGCTCTGTGGGGGTAGAGAGGTCAGACCAGGAGATCCTAACAATCTCTCCTCATCCTAATGTGTCCAAATCCTCCTGTTCTCTGGATTCCTTAAACCATCCTACTGCCTTCATTAGTAGTGGTTTTCCTTTTGCTGTTTCACAGAGACTTAACAGTAGGTTCTGCCTTGCCGTACGATGCTCTGTGTGAATGCTTATAACCTTGTTGTAAAGTTGTAGTATATGAAAGCTTTCATCCGTTAGTCTGTCTTCCATGTCTTTCCCCTCCTGCTGTTTCTCTGTAGTTGTGTCTGTCATGGGAATGGGGGAAGGAAAAGGGTTGATTTTTACCACTCTAGAGCACAAGAGTAGCTCTTGGGCTTTATAAAACAGCATCAATGGAAGGATTTTGACTGTATGTGGAAGACAAGTGCATGTTATCATTCCTTTTTCCCAGCTTGATTTTGTATTTCTTTTTCCAAGAATCAATAAAGTAATTAAGATAAGTACAGGATTTTCTTCTCTCATAAATTAATCTGTAAAAGGGAATTTTGTATAAGCAATTCCAGTAACATAAAACACTCTTGACTAAAACTTTCTCAAAGCCAGACAAGGCCTATTATATTGTAAGAACATGACTTGAACATCACGTGTAAAACATGGAAATGAAGGCATGGGAAAACCATGTAATTTTAGGATTTTTGAAGGACCAAAATAAGCAAGAAAGCAGAACAGAGGGGTGGTGGCCCGTCTGAGCATCCCCCCCCAAAGCTGGGGAGGCATAACAATATAGTCCGGCTTTACTTGTTGTCTGCTAAGAATGACTTGCTCTGAAGATGATTAAGGACCATTGTTTTAGTAATAAATGGTTTCAGCTGAAATGGCTGATAAAAGATTTTCCAGCTTCTGTGGAAGGATCTGTGAAGTTCTGCACTGAATAGTGCTGTCCACGTGGAGTTGGTTTTGAGGAATTTCAGCCTTGCAGAGGTGAGGTATCTAGTCCAAACTAGTCATTTTATCTTGTACTGTAGGCTTCTCCAGAGAACATAATCTCACAGAACAAGTGGGATGAAGTTATTTGCCCTCTGGAGACACTTATTTCTTTGGATTGACTTCACAGGGAACCTAGACAGTGCTAGCAGGGACTTGGATAACTAGCTGTTAGATCTGTGAAACTAGGTGGCATAAATTTGCCCTTGCAGCAGTAAATGGTGAAGTGGTGGATAAACTCCCCATGGGTAAGGACCAAGACAGATGGGAATGTGTGCTCAAAACCGTTCTGGAATTTGAGTGTGGTGAGGACACCTCTCATGTTGATTACTTTAAATGCAGTGGTTGTTTTGATATATGTGCTCATAACAGTAAGGATCTTTGTAGCAGCATCCAGGGTGCTGTCTGCTAGTGGAACTCTTGTGCTCTAGAGTGAGGAATTTGGTTAAATATACACAGCGCTAGATGATTATGCCTGAGATTAAACTGGGGATAAAAATGACAGACTTCTCTCCGTTTGCTCAAATAACAGAGATATAGTGACTGCTGTACAAGCTTGATAGTACTTTTTATTCTTTCTGGTATTGCTGTGGTACCTGGAATCTTTACCAAGGAGCAAAGTCCTGAGAACTATTTATGGTACTTCATAAATATGAAACACTTTCACTTTCCTCTGCTTATTTCGCTGATATGACAAACTAAACTAACCAACCCCACTGGAACATTAACACTGCTTATGCAACACTTCACTCAGGCTTATTCCTCTTCTGTCTCCCATTGCCCACCTCCATTTTGATTACTTAGTCTGGGAACTTCATGGAGTTTTGTGTGACTCTTACAGAATGGGGAAAAGGGTCTCACTCTGGAAAGTACTTAGACTTACGTCATGGTCAGAATTATGCCAAGGGTCTTCCTTGTTCTTAGGTGGAAGAACACCTCCCTGAGTAGGAGGTGTGCCAGCTTTCATCTCCCTGCGGAAGTGACTGGACCAGCATCACACCCAGCTGCCCTTGGTTAGAACAGCTACTCATCTGCAGCTGAACTGAGTCACAGTGGCTTTAGGCTTTGAGGCTTCAGTGGCTGCCTCTGGACCTGTTCTTGGGCAGCACTGCTGCTTCCCAAAGGGCCGGCTCCACTCAAGGAGCCTTTGTGGCTTAAGATCCAGTTTAACATTTGTGAGGTTGTCACAAGTGATAGCGTAGCCTGACAAACAGCATAGTGAATAAAAGGATGCAGTCCCTCTACTGCAGTTCTCTGCCCTAGGTAAGGTGCAGAGTCCAATTTTGAAGTTACTAGGTCTGAAGCTTCCCTTGATCCTTCACCTGTCAACAGAAAAACTGAAGGTAGTAGGATGCAGGTGATGTGTAAGACTTGCCACTGCCAAGTCTGGGCTTGTGAGTGTTGCTCCTGAGTGTGAATGGTAGAGAGCTTGCTTTACTTTAGCTCATAATAGTGTCCTGCTTTCTGCTGCCCATAGCTATTGGCTTTTTCTTTTTAAAGTGGAATTTCGGCTGAAAACATGAAAAGTTTGAATAAATACTGAGATATGGGGCCAATCTGTTATCTTCAGTGCGTTCCCCCTTATCTCTGTTGTATCTCCAGATATGTAATATTGCAGGCTGACTAGTCCTTTCCTTCCCCCATGCCCCCTAATCCATCAATCCACATCCAGACTGCTACAATTCTGAAGTTTTCTGTTATTGCTTGGTTGGTTTGGTTTTGGTTTTTTTTTTCAATATGGACGAGTTCATATTCTCAGTAACGAATGCCCTGACACCCAGCCGACACAAGTATAGAGCCCTGGCTACTAGTTATTTATCATTTCTTGTAAACTATGTTTATATGAAGTTCCCTCACTAGATCCACAGTTAAGAGAGCAACTGGGTGTTAATCCAGCAAGCAGAAAGGGTGCAGAGAAGCTGCTGCAGCCTTTGACCAGCAAGGAGCAGTCCTGATAGCATCTGTTGTGCGAGGATAAGAACTGGAAATGACAAGGCCAGTTTTGGAACAACGGTATCCGTGTTTCTCTACCCTTGAGGACGAGGGGGACAAGTGCCTACATGTGTTGGATTTTGTTAGCTGGATCCAGTTGCTGTGTTGAGTTAGTGAAGGTCATGCTATTCTGTGGAATGCTGGGAAAGCAGGAGAAGCCGAAACCGAGCTGGCCCATCCCCAGGCAAACTGGTTTTAACCAGGAAAAAAGTCAGAGAATGCGAAGAAACTTCTTGTACATCACCTCAGGCGGTTATGTATTCTGTTTCCTAGTTACATTTTTTTTTTCCTGGTATCAATTCCAAAACAAACAAATGGAGAGAGAGAGAGAGAGAGAAAGGAGAAAGAGAAAGGCATTCCTTAAAATAACCCTTTAACATCTTGGGCCAAATTCTCTTCTCCTCGGGCCTGAAGATGCAGCCTGTCTGTGCTGATATTGGTAGGGAGCACCCCAGATCTGTGCTGCAATGGTTGTAAAATGAAACACTGATCCCTTTTTCTTCATTCAGAAGTAGTGTCATAAGACTGTGGCACATCTTAGGCACCACAGTAAAAAACAGCATAGATGAGTAGGCAGTGCAGGTACAGACCTCCTGACAGACCTTTCTTCTGTCTCACTTTTTCCTTACATTGGGTAAAACAGCATGGGGCAGGAAGGGACCCTGGCACTGTATAGGATCTGTAGGCACAAGCTTTGGTGTTCTAGCAGTAGCTTGAGTATTTAGAAGTAGTTGATCAGCACTAGTGTTTCCTGTTGGGCTTACTGGGAGAAATGACACGGCCAAAGGCTGCTCCCAGAGTACTGCCCTGCCTTGGGAATGCTGAAACCTCGGGCTCCAGGACTGACTGCACATTTTCACTTCACTGGGGCATTTGCATTGCATGATTGTCATACTGCAATGCTTGAATAAACCTTCTTTTTTTGTCTGTGGGTGAGCACATCCACTTCCACTCCTACTCTGTGTTATTCTAGTCTTTCAGCTAACTTTTGCGTCCAAAAAGTTGAGGAGTTGATCCTGCCCCACTTTGGAACTGACCATTTGATCTGCTTGAGAGCAAAAGTAGAAGACATTTCTCAACTTCCCTGCACCGCTGCCCTCTGTGTCATCCTGTTTTGAGCTCCTCTATACCACTCTTAAAGTGCTATATAAGGTTCTGAAAAGTATCACGTTGCTTGGCTGGGTGCTGGAGGCAGGAGGGCACACTGTCTCTTTGGCATGCTCCAGCAGCCAGTGGAAACAAGGGTAAGCCAGCTCGTGTACATCTTAGCTTTGGCAGGGATGATCAGAGCCGTAGCTCAGCAAGAAATCAGCATTCCCTCTGCAAGTGAAAGGTCAGGAATGCAGAAAGCTCACTGTCTTTTTAAGAAGGTTGAAAGTTTTGAAAGTTTGCCCTCTGTTTTTTTTCCAAAAAGAGAACAAATAGGAGGATAACAGCCTTATTTTCTGGTGTATGTTTGGCTGAGAATGTGTCATTTAATCCATTTAAGAAATGGTCACATGTAATATTTTGAAAAATTGGTAACATCTGAGTCAAATCCATTCCATTCAGCCCTGCTCTTTGCTTGATGATTGACCAGTGGCCAGTGATGTTTGGTATCCAGCTGACATCCATGTCTTTTCCTAAATTCTCCCACCAACAACTGAAGGTACAGTAGAAACAAAAGCTATCACCAGATATTTCCTCGTTAAAACCTGTGCTGCTGGGCTCAGGGCAGACTGATGATTTCAGGCTGCTGTGATGTTTTTCAATCAAGGACATCCAAACTCAAGCTAAGAAAAGAGCAGAGCTTCACCAGCAGCAGCACATGTGTCTGCATTTATGTATATATGTGTGTGTACCTCTTCCATCCAAAAACACTGGCACAAATGCACTGTTATCAGTCTTCCTGTGAGAGTGGGTGGGAAACTATTCAGAGCAGCTTTTTCCCACTGGAAGCCTTTGGTGTCTAGAAATCAAAGCTCTCTGCAGATGTGTGTGAGTCTTGATGAGATCTAAATTGAGAATTCTGAAATCCAGATGGAATTTGTGATGAAAACAGATGCGTGATCAACACCCTTGCCAGCTTAGAAGGCAGAGGCTGCAGCAGCGCCGCAGAGAGCTTGGGCTCCATCAGCCTGAGTAAGTGCTCCAAGTGTCTGGCAAATGCCAAAGGGAGGTAGAGGTTCTTCCTTCCACCTGAATCAAGGTCTGCTTCATCTTCATGACTTTCACAATGTCAGCCTTGATATTTTCTGTTCATGCAACCCCTCATTAAAGATGGCTCTTGTCATGTTGTTTATAGAGGATAAAATGGATTGCATATTGGATACTGGGTAAGATTTTGTTCCCTGTCTCTTCAAGGAAGTGCTACTTTAGCAGATGTTGTTTCTTCTTCTTTCCAAATTACTATTAATTACCTATTTTGCCTTAAATCAACATCCAGATTCTATGTGCTTTAATCAATCTATTCTGTTTGCAATATAAGAAAAAACTACTGCAGTGACACAAAATAATTTCCCATCTCAGTATGGTATCCAGCCATACTTTTAACATTGGAAATCATGAGTCGTGGAATCAACAGCACGTGACGTGGTCTTTGTGAAAGACATCTCACCTGGCATGGGGTCATATTATAAGGCATCAGCCTTAGAAATTTCTTCCCACTCACTCGAACAATTTCTCTTTTGTACAAACATATGCAAAGTCCTGCCTGCCTTTCTCTTCCTTGCAGCCTGTGTTAAATTTCAGTTGTCGCTTGGATATATGTTCCAAGCTTTTCTTCATCAAATTCATTGAACCCAACAGTAGATAATTTAAAGGCTGTACAGAGATATTTTTTCTGAAGGGCTCATAAAAGAGGCAGACTGCTACTTCTAGCTTGAGCCAAAATATATAGAGTGAAGATTGTGCAAGTTTCTTTGCAAGCAGATGTATCTTGTCCGTGACAGGGAAGGCACTGGCTTTACAAATGCTTGGAGTCCTGTAAGCGCTCTATGTCACCCTGAATTAGGATTTGTTTCTGCTTCCATTGACTTAGGCACATGAACATTAATCTCCAATGTTAATCAATTTATCGTCTCTGAACCCCCATAAGATAAAGAATTACAACCTGTATTTTGTAGATGAACTGAGTTGCAAAGAGATTTAGATTCCTGTTTAAACATGTGTTTAGGCACCTTAGGATGCAACTAGATGCCAAGTAAGATTTATGAAAGTGTCTAACTGATCTTGAGTGGAAGTTTAGAGCCCAGAGAAGTGAAGGGATTTATAAATTCAGCAAGGCAGTGGAGTATCTATAGCAGTTTCGTGCTGACTTCCCTGGTCTCACCTGTGTCTGAGAGCAGAGCTAGAGCCAAACTCAGGGTTGTACCAGGGAGGCAGGAAGTGCAGTAGGAGAGCAAAGCTGGGTCCTTGAAGAGCCTGCTCCCTGTGCTTGGGGACGGCACTGCTCACACAGACACACGCAGCTTTTCTGTTTGTTCCCAGCCTTGTCGTTCCATCAGCTGCCCCCTTTCTGCCCCAGGGTAATTTTCAGATGCATTGTTTCCAGGCACAGCGGAGGGTGCAGCTCCAGGACCATGGAGGTATAGTGGCTGCAGAGCTCCTTTGTCCCTCTTGTGCCTGGGCAGCCAGTGAAGGCTTCTGAATTAGCCATCTGTGCTGAAGAACGGGATAGGAGGCTTAGCTGTATCACTCTCCAAAATACTGTGTAATTTTCGTGGTATAGTTAAGGACAAACAGAGGTTTCAAATGTTTGCCTTTTTATTTCTTTAATTTAAAAAGAATATTTATTATAAACAATAAAAAATATTTATTGTAAAAATATTTATTATAAACAATGCCCGTTTCAGATATTCTTTAATTTAGATGAGTTCAATGCTTCCTTAGCTCCTGATGTGAAAGACTGACCTGACACTGGTTTGCATCCTTACAGCCTGCTGGGAATGAGCTTGTTGTGGAAACCACTAGGTGGAAATGACAAATAATAAATTTGTTGAAAAAGGCAGCTTGTAAGCAGGACCAGAATGAAATTTGAGTCAAGTTAGATGAAAATGTTGGGGGAGAAAAAGCTTCAGCAACACTAAAATGGCTTTTGATGTTTGAAAGTAGAAAACATTTCCATGTTTGTTTCAAAATTATGTATTTCAGTTCAAAGCGGCCAGCACTTGAAAGGGGGAGGTGACACAACTTCAGAAAGGTTTTATTTTCTTTTTGCCCAAACAAATGTCTTGAGTCAACTCAAATGATTTTCATCGCAAATAAAACATTTCTGTTTGTTTGACCCATATGATTATTTCTTTGTCTTTGGTAGTCACTGCGAAAACTCTGTTTTCCTTATGTCTCCTACCAGAACTGAAAGTTGGAGACTGGAATATTCCACCTCCGTGTGTGCGGGGTGCAGCTGCCTGAAATAAATCTCCAAGCTTTAAACATCTTAGGCTCTGCCTCATGGTAGATGCTTTATTCTTACCCTAGAGTGAGAATCCCCTGTTGGTGGTATCTTTAAGGAAGCCACTGATCCCAAAGCCTCAGGCCAGAAACCTGGCAACAGAGTAGTTACAAGGCCTTGTTATATGAGCAAGTCACTTTCTGCAAAAAGTCTTTAGCATATATGCACGAATAAAGGTCGTTACGAATGTTCGGAGCTTTAAAGGAAGTCAGTGGACTCACTGTGCACATGCAAGCAGATAAATGAAGCATGGCACGTGATATATAAAATTATATGTCCCACCTGGGAGCACGCACACTGCCTTCCTGAACCCCTCAGATCAAATTTGGCACAGGGGTAGTTGAATCTAACACGGCTGTGACCGTAGCCTTCACAGCTAGAATTGTGCAGGTACATACGCTTGATGAGAATGTGACAAGGGAAAATTGAATGTAAAGTCTGCTAGACAGCCAATAAATTTGGTTTATATCTTTATCTTTTCCTTGCTCGGCAATTATTTCAGCAGGTGCTGAACTACTTTCTGCCTGCTGTAAACGTGGGGACTCAAACGACCTACTGTAAATTCTTGATATTTCCTGTACTTATGAGAAGACATAATCATCTGAAGAACTTGTATATTTAGTGTGGATTAAGGTGATGTTTGAAATAATGCTTTTTTTTTTTTTTTTTTAAAGCCCAAGATTGGTCGTAACTAGGGTTAGGTTGCTTAGTACTGTATAACTGAGATGTGTTCATATTGTCACTGAATAGGTAACAACCTATTTTTAAAATAGTAGGGTGGAGTTGCTGCTCTGGTCCTTCCACATTATTTGTTGTAATTCAGTAGCCAGTTAATGGCAGCATATCGCTATTAGGTTATAGCCCTCCTAGGTTATGGTTTTTAGAACCGTAAAGCAAGAGTTGCAGGGTTTCATGGGTTGATTACAGAGAGGTTTATTGTTATTTCTTACATTTGAATCTGCTAGGTAAGTTAAAACAGCCAAGTAGGAGGCCTGGAATAGCAATGATGTGCAGTTAAACACTGAAAAATCCCTGCCTCTTTTACAGAGTAGAGCTATTAAAGTATTGCTTATTGTACATTAGTATTCCGTATTTGTTACCTGCAGAGCTACTACAGGCAGTAGTTTGAGCTGGCTGTACCATTTGTGACTTCACACTACAGCATTCTCGCTTGCCTGCACAGTTGACCCGATCCTGTATGTCATCAGGGAGGAGATGTTTAACTTGTGACACTGCTAATCCTTTCCTGAAGGCTTTTCGTTCTTCCTGCACGTTGTCCTATCATTGCTTTTGTGAGCTGGAACATGCTTGCTCAGCCCAGTGATGAATTCATGTAATTACCTATGGATGTACTGAAGTCCTGTTGACTTTAACATTGAAGATCAGTGATTGCTTAAGTATTGCACTGAATCAGGACCCCCCAGGCATTTTCACATGTACAGGCTAACTTGGGAATTGGTGAACCTTATTGTAGTCCTCCACTGCTGGGAATGGAGAGCAGGCTGGGGACACTCCCGCGGCACCAGCTGCGCGCGGGGACATCCGGGGGTGCAGCAGCCAGCTGGGTGCTCATCTCTCCTAGGAAAACCTGCAGTCCCCACAAGTGGGATACATGGAAAGTGTGGTGTTAGACAAAGTTTGGAGCGTGTATTTGGTTAATCCAGTTCTAGAAGGCTGGTCTGTACGCAGGTGGGAGTTACATAAGGGCACATGTCCCTGCAAGGAATCTGCATCCTGGTACCGCTGTGTGTGTAGTGTGTACCTCTGCAGAAACCCCCTTTGCAGGAGCACTGGGGGACAGAGTCCTTTCTGGCTCAGCCAAGTTCTCATGCAAGGGTAGGGATGATTTCTGTGTGCTCCTCGTAAATGTGCTTGTCTCCACGTTTTTATTTTGCTGAAATAAATGCAGCTAATTAATGCATTGTGGTAGTGCTGTGTTATACAGGGAACGTTTCAGTACTGTCAACCCCGAAGAGTCTGAGTTGAGCTTGGTATTTGGAGGCATCAAGCCTTCAGAGAACATGATTATCCTCAGCTGGAATGACTGACATTCCTGGGAATCACATCTTAGTTACAAAAAACCTTGGGTCTCCAGTTCCTACATTGTTCCAACCCAGTAGACACATTATGTATTCCCTGTACGGGCTCATTTGTGATCCTTTCTGATACAGTTTGCACTCACAGTAGTGCTTGCCCTTTAACAAGAGGGAATGTTGCTGTTAGAGCAGTTCCAGCCTGGGCTTCTGCTGAAGCTCTGTGGCATTGCTTTCCCAGGCTGGTGATGGAGGAGTGGACCTTTGCTTTCTCCATCTCTTCAGAAGCCATCCGTGCTGCTTCCTCAGTGCTTTGATATTCTGCCAGCTGAGGGAGGGAAGAGCCATTTATAAATATTTCTGGTAATACAGTAAGTACTCTCACATGTTTTGCTCGCTCATTTTCCGTATCCAGAAATCTATCCGACCAGAATCAGTTCACTCTCTTTTATTAGCATAAATAGATCCACAACAATTAAAATTGATTTTAAAAAAGAAAAAAAAGAAAGAAAAAAAGAGAAGCAGCAGCAAGCACATCATATTGACTGTGTGTATATTCACACTGGCTTCCAATCCATGGATAATTACCCCTCAGAGATCATGTGCTATGTACAGTATGATGATGGAATTATGCACTTTAAAGCGCTTTAGTGAACCTCTTAGGATGCCAATTTCTTTCCCCTTTTCTTTCTTTTTTTTTTTTTTTCCTTCTTTTCATTGCAGCAAGTAATGATCTTTAAATGCACATGACCTATCCTCAAAACCAAAGTAAGGCATGTCAGTGATGTTTTGTCTCTGGGTCTGACTTTTCTTGAACTGACACAGTAGAAGTGTACCCATGAGATGAAGTTGCATGGTCAGGGGATCTCTTGGGATGGCTGATCCTCATTAGTGAGGGGAAAGGAACTTAAAAGTTACTCATTCTGTTTGGCAGCAGGTACCCACATTGCAATTCCTGCAAGGAAAGAGAGCTTGAAAGAGGCTGTGGGTACAAATCCATAGGAGAGCAGGCTTTGTTATTTTGGCTGATTGTGGATCACCTGACCTGAACACTAGGAAGCAGGGGTGGTGGTTTCTCTGACCTCTTTGTCAGTGCCAGTTCAGCTGTTTTGATTTGCAGTTTCACACACACTCACAAAACTAAAATATTGTCTATACATTTCAGCCTAACTTGTTTTTGGCAAAGTGATAAGCAAGTAAAAAACGGGGCCTCATCGTAGGAAGTGTCAAGCCATCTTAATTTTAGGCAGAAATACCAGCTCCTCCTAGAGGAAAAGAGCCAGTCCGTAAATAGCTCCCAACAGATCCTTTACCCAAGCAGACAAAAGGGTGTGACGTGCAGGAGTTGCTGCTAATGCCAAATTTCATCTTTCCACTGGGAATGTGTCACCTGGGTTTGAGTTTGTCTAAGGTGTAACTTGGTGTTCAGGCAGGATTGTTCATTGATACTCAATGAACAGCACCCCAGATCCTTTGCAGCTCTTGGGAGAACATCTCCAAAGGCACTGCCAAAGGAGTTGAAAGGGGAGGTACCTATTCAAACACAGCCATGGGGACTGAGGCTGCAGGGCTGCTGGGCTCCTCGTTCCGGGACTGCGGCTGCATTTACAGATTTTTATCTTTTGTTGACATCTTTAATAAATGTTTGGTAACAGCGAGTGGTGCTGCATCCTGTTCCACCAGCCTGGACCAGCAGGCTCTTGTGTTAAAGGGAGGGCTCCCAAACACAACTTATTGCCCAAAAAGAGTCTTTTTAACTGGGACTATAGCAGCTGTGAGGTCCCCACAGCTGCCCCGCTCCAGTTAAGGAAGAATGAAGGCAGGCCTGGAAGTTCTCCCAGGAGAAGGTTGGTGTGTACAAGCCAGCCCTCTCCTGCCGTCCCACCTTCCTCAGGGCCCTGCGTCCCAGGAGGTGCAGTGTGCCTTCTGACCCCCTGTAACCCAGGCTGCAGAAGCAAGAACTCATTCTGCCATCCATCAGAGCCTGTGTGCATGGCTCTGCGGGGTGGTTGGACGTGTAGTTTCCATGGAGTAGCTGAGTTTATGGAACATGTTTGGGAAAGGCCTGAGGAAGTATCAGATGCTTCAGTGTACCCAGCTCTTCTGTCTCTAACTTCCTGGCTCCCTGGATAATGGTGAATAGTGCTCAAAGCCACTCACAGCACCTTTCTGTGTGGTTGGTGATGGCCTCAGCTCCTCAGCAGCCTGAGCCATTCCAGCTTGGCGTTCAGTCCTGCAGTCCCTGCTCTGTCTGGGCACAGCAGTCCGTGGGGGATCTGCTCAGGGCTCTTGGGTGCTCTGGTGAAAATGTGGTGGGGGCTTTCTGTGCTTCAATGGGCAATAGGAGAAAATGTGCCTGTTTGTGTCCCTATTGTTATTGTTTTAATCTAACTTGGGGAGTCATTCCTTACTCATTAGAGATGTAAATTTTAGGTACATAATTATGTGTTTTACTTGCCAACTCTCTCCAGTCCCTTTCTTCCATTATCCCACCACCCTCTTCCCTTCTCATTCCCTTAAATATGTGTAGATGATGAATAGCAAATCTTCTCAAAAAATTCTTCAGGAATATTTAGTGTAGGGTTTTGCTTTTGTTTGCTTTTCTGGTGACTTGGAGATGGCATGGTGAGAAAAGAAACATGTGAGCTAAACCTGTTGGTTTGAACATTGTGTCAGAAAATATCCATAAATTGCAAGTTACTACACAGATGTATAGATTTAATGAGACTGTGTAATGCCATTTATTTATGCTAAAGAATCTGACACATACGGTACTGAAAAAAGTTAATACTCTAAGAGTTATTTTATATTTTTCCATTGCCATCTGTCACTGCCTACATAATAATGATACAGGTGAAAGCCTAGCACTGCTTTAAAAAAAAATCAGAATGAATAGTCATTTAAATGTCTTGCTGCTTTAATAGCTGGTGTGTTTTAAGTTGTGGGAAGGAGGCAACAGAGATACCCTCCCCCCATTTTTAGTATATTAAAATTTGGGTTTAAACAGATTCAGATTTTTGAAATGAGTTATGAAAATGGAAAATTATTATAAACTCTACCGTCCTTTAAATTTGGAAAAGTTAAGGGACTAAACCAGATGCTGCCATTCTTATAACATACCATAAGTGGCTCTTGGAGTATCCCTTTCATGTGCATCTTCAGATGTGGATGAATTTTTGAGCTTCAAGTTCTGCCTTAATGGGCTGAACTCTGTACTGCTGGGGTCTCTGAACGGTGAGCAGGTATTTCCAGATCCCTAAATCCTTGTCCTCATTTACCATCTCAAATAATTAAAAAAAACCCCAAAAAACCAAGGAAGGACATACAATTTTTTCTTTTAGCTGCCTCGGGTAAAAATACATGTCTCAAAGCAATACCGTGCTGACAGAAGTCAGCATTAACAAAGACATTGGCTTTTAAGAGTTCTCCTTCAACATTGTGTAGTCATACTGTGGTTAGGCAAAGCTGCTTTCCCTTTTATTTCTTTTAGTCACACAGGAGTCCAGCCCGGCAGAGACTGTGAGTTGCACAGGGAGAAGTCCCTGCACTCAGGTGTTTGCAGTGATCCAGGGCTGCAAATGGACCTGGGGACCTGCACATTGCTTTGCAGCAGCCACCTGCCTCCCAGGGTGCAGACAAGGCTTTGGCTCAAACAAATAAATGAAACAGGTTTTGTTGTTCATCTCCTTTTTACAATGTAGTGACAAAGACAGAAAACATTTTCGTGGCAGGTGCTTATCCTATAATTTTCCATGGGTTGATGAGTTGGGGAGGTGCCTTATTTAGAGGAGGAGGACATGGCTAGGTCAGGTTGCATTAAGATGATTTAGAGTTTATATAATGAGAAATAAATAAAACTTTTCCTGAAAGCTGTGAATGATGATGTGTAACTTGGTAATGAGAACCTTTCACTGATTTAAGATAATATCTTTAGTGGTAAAAATGCCAGAAAATGAAGCGAAGTCCAGACCCAGAGAGGTGATTCCATTGGCTTCAAACAATTTCCTCAGGTGTATTTTCAAATATAGTGCAGAACCCCAATGGAAAGTTCCTTATAAATGAAATAATCATTACTGTTATAATTACGACCCTTTGCGTATGCTGGAAAGCATTTTAGGAAGTCCTGCACTTTTTAAGAAGCAGAGATGACAGTGAGTGAGCAATAAGGTTTTGGTCTCTTCAAATGGATGTTATCAATCACTTTATTTTTGTTTATAAGGGATGATCCATATATAGCTGTAGTTTGTCAGCATTTTCCATTACAAACTTCTAGTTTTAGTACCATATAGAGATCTCAGCAGCCTCTTAGCAAATCCACTTAGGGGTGAATGTTGTGTCACTTGTCAATGAGTGTATGTTTCTTCTGCTCCCTTATTAGAATCTGAACTGGTCTTAAAAATAAAAAAGTGTTCATGATTTAATGTTTTGAGAGACAGTGTGTTTCACAACAGGACTGAGCCTTTATTTTCCCTCCTCTCTGCTTTTCCGTGTGCATCAGAAATAGCTCTACTGAAGTAAAAAAGAGCTGTGGTAGGAGAGGAGACTGACAGTATTTAACATACATGTTAGAGACAGTAAGAGACTCGCTTTGGGTCGGCAAGGGAAAGGCCGTGGGAGACCACCCACAGCACCGAACCTGCCTCCTGCACTGCACAGCGACTGTGACGTGAACTTCACAACGGAAAGGGCCCTGGAGAACACCTGCTGAGCACCACCACCCCCAGCATCACCTGCCCCTCGGAAACAAGCAGGAAATCATTCACACTAAGGCAGAAAGTTCCAGTGGCTGCAGCGTGCAGGAGGAGAGAGCAGGGGAGCACAAGGGCTGGGCAGGTCTTGTGTAAAGGCAGAGTTTGCCAGATGACATTTGTCCAGAAAACCATGTCTCATGCAACAGCAAAAAGAGAGGAAAAAGAAAAATCCTGCTGCCTCTCACCCTATCAAAAAAGGGGGAAAAAAAAAAAAGTAGCAGAACAAATAAAGGTATATCCACCAATTGCTCCTAGTTTGACCTTAGGGAAAAATCCATGAGTCCAAGACTATCATCTGAGTTAGCTTGAGCATCTGTAGACGGGACGGCAGCTAGGAGCAGAGTCCTGCTGTGTTCACTCATCTTGCATAGGGATCAGGTTCTGGCCCTGCAAAAGGATAGGGGGAATGGGAAAGGGAAACTCCTCCTTGCACCTATAGGGAATTGGCAGAAACCCTGTATTACGTTTAGCACAATATTTGTTGCACCATAATTACTTTGTAAGTACAGGCAAAAAGGGAGGAGGAGGCTGGGTCATCAGGAGTACTTTTCCTACCTTGGGATATGAATACATGACTCTGGCTTGTGTAAGTGCCACTTGTGTAGATGCGTTTGTGGGTGAAATTTGGCCTGAGGTCTTTCTGGAGAGGAATCTTGCGACACTGAGCAATCATATATATTCAATTAGGAGTTCATACTCTTGCCAGATGGAAGTATGCAGCATGGGTGACTTGTGGTGAGCAAACAGTCATGCCTGAAGGCTGGGCATCTGGGGCAGGCTCTGGGCTAGGTACTGCCATCCTTACTTACACCAAGGAACTCCTTATTCAATGTCCCAGCCTTTGGACTTCAGCAGGAATCTCACTGAATGTGACCTTGTGGGAGACTGGAAGGATTGCTGGCTCAAAACATTTCTGGCATTTGTGTTATTGAAACCATCAAAATTGGGCCCTGTGATAGAAAAGAGATCTCAGCTCTTAATGCTGCTCTTGCTGGAATGCTGTTTGCTTGAATCAGACCCCTTCCAACTGTAACTGTTGTCTTTTCAGCTTCATATTTGCATGAGCTTGTACGGCCATTTGAGCATAAAAGTTGTTTCACAGGTTTCAGTGCTGCAGTCTTCATTGCTTGTGTCTGGCCCTGGAGAGCTGGGTTGGGAGAAGCCACATGGTGATTTAGAGCCATTGCTGCTCAAAGTGTGCGCTGACATCTGGGGTGGTACTCCATATGAGCCAAAACTGGTTGTTGTGAGGGCACAGTACGCCTGGTCAGGGGCCTGAGCCAGCTGAAAAGGGTTGATTTTTCTCAGGAAGATCAGTTTTCAACCAGATTGGTGTAGCACCCAGTTCCATAAGCACTGGTGCCAGTATAAAAGATGGAAGGGGTGGGGATTGAGGCAGGATGGCAACCACAGTTTGTGTCAGCTAAAACCTGACTGAAGCTTGGCTTAGCTATGCAACAGCATCCTAATTTAAACTAAACTTGGGTGTAACAGACCTGTTAGTCTACACTTACTGCACACACCACCTCCAGAAGATATGAAATAAGTCTTCTGTTGCATTTAGTGAGAGTTTAAATTGACTTCAGAGGTAGCAGGCTTAAACTGAGATTCTTCAATGTGAAAACTAAAAATTTCTAAGGATCCCTAAATAAGCCGATCAGTTCTCACTGAATTTCTGGCGCATTAACCACCTCCTTGTGGGCTTGAAGAATCCCGTTTGTGGCATGCAGAAAAGGACTCGCCACAAAGGTTCTAAAACATTCCTTTCTCCTTTTTATTAGTTGTGAACTATTTGGTTTGATTTAACTGTTCTGAATGGACAGAATCCTGCAGAGGTCACTCATGACAAGATGGTATCACCATCTAAGATTCGCCCTGTCTCGGTGGCCAAAAGCTAAATCTTTGGAGCTTGCAATAAACAAATTTGACACCCAGCATTGGGAACGTCCTTGATAGGACATTTTGGTACTTGAGTCGAGAAAAGAGTTGGGTAATTTCCCTCTTTTTCAGGTGACATTCACCCTCATTTGTTCCATCCAGATTCAGCTTCACTTCTCTCTTAGCTTCCAGAAAGCTTCAATCTACTGTGAAAGCAAAACTGGCTACCTTGAAATACGCCTTTCTAACCCTCAACTGAAACATCTTCCATTTCAGTGTTGGTAGGACAGCGTTGCCCACAGGTGCCATTGAAGAGACATCTTCCCTTCTCCTGAGCAGCAGACGCGCTGCCGGTGCCTTGAGCAGAACTCGCTCTGCCTATTCCTCAGCATCACAGCTTTGGAGCGATACCTGCTCCTCAGGAGAAGGGGAGACCTGTTCATTTCTCAGGAACTAAACAGTATTTGCTAAAGCTATTTGCTTTGTAGTGTCAACCTGTTAGCTAAGTACTAAGAGGTGACAACAGAGCCGATTCCGTGCCCGGTTCTGCCGCTGCTTGGCTGGCATTCTCACCCCTTGTGTGTGTGTGCCTTTTTAAAAAGGAAAGACTTGCTGGTGCTCCCTTGTTTACACATTTAATAGCTCACAGTTAAGCTGAAATGAACTTGAAAGGTGTCGTTAACTAAGACCCAAACTACCAGCAACGAGAAACTCAAAGATTAAATTTTCTTTCACCCAAGACTATTTTGTACTATTCCGGGAGGAAAGTATGTTTGAACATGCATTAAAGTCTCACTACACTTCTAGAGTGATGTAAACACCCACTTTGAGGACCGTTTTTGCTACCAGAGTGCTCTTAGACTGAACAAGAGCCAGGGATCATTGTTTCCAACTTCTAGCATTCCTTACCTTGAGCTTTCGAAATCCATCAAGACAGAAGGTTTCTCCCCCCTCTTCCTTTAATTTTCATCTTACAAAACACTCATCGATTTGCCATTCCAGTTCTTAAAATTAACTGTATTACACTCACCCTTGCTGAGTGCTTTTGATAGTGTGGAAACAGGGAGTTTAATAGTATAGAGACACACCACCTCCAAGGCTTGTGATGTGTAAGAATTGGGTTCAAAACCTGTTAGAAACTGGGTCATTTTCTATTTGTCCGTAGCTGGCAATTAGCAATGTCATTAATCCACTGCCTAGGAGAAGTGCATGATTAAAATAGATGGTGTCACTGACCACTGACAGGACGATATGCACAAGGCTGTGCTGTAGCTGCCTGTCATTGCGCTGCTGCAGTTAGGGCTCAGCCTCATTTTCCAGAGGGAAGTAACAATTTCATAATTTCTTTGCATCCGGGTGTAAAGACATCTGGGCTTTGAAGGCTGCTTTTTGTTGAGTTCCGGACAGGGAACCTGGAGCAGACCCTGGGATTGCTGGTGCCCTACCTGGCACCCACTCTCAGGCCACTTTGGTTGTAGAACGCGTTGCGTCTGTGAGCGTCCTTCGCTGTGTTTGCTCACAGAGCCATCCAAGGCTCCTTGGGGGCGGCAGGTTTGAATTTTGCCTCCTCAAGGATGAGTATCTGAAGCTGGGCCAAAGCTTTGTTTCCTGCTGGCGAGAGAAGGGCGATGGGGGAAGAGGCGTGGGAGGCCTTGAGGGGTCTGGCTTGATTTGCTGCTGCTCCAGGGGCAGCAGGAAGGGGCTGGTGGTGCAAGGCTGCTGCCAGGAAAGGCCAACCTCCAGCTGGAGACCACAAACCCTCGGTGACAGTGGCCAGCCTGGCTTTCCGAGGCCACAGATAAAATAAGCATTGACCTAGGACAGCAGACAGTGCAGGAGACAGAGGGGCACAGTCCTTCTGCCTTCTCCCTGGTGTGTTGGACAGGAGGAATTTTGTTCCTTAGTGGAAATTGCACTCTTGTTTGCTTGCTTAAGAAAAAGATGTCCAGTGCTTTAATTTATGCTCCGCCTGGGGATCAAATCTCTCAGCAAGACAGAAGGATTTTTTTCCCCCAGATCTCACTTTTGAAGGAAAAATTTCCATGACAGACGATGAAATACCAGGAATGGTTTTTTTAGGTGAACCTTCCAACTTCTGGTTTGTAGCCACACTAATTTGTGGGTGAAGGAAATATTTTTGTACTGAAAAGTTCCCAAGAAACTGTTTAACAGGGAATTGGAGTTTAATTGGCACTTATGAGGCATTAACAATAATTGTATTCAATTTGGCCACTCAGGATAAAGTGTGATTCAGGATCAGCTGTTTGGTGCACTGAACAAAAAGGAAAAAAAAACCCCACCAAACCCAAAAAAATAAAGAAAAATGAAAAAGAAAGCAACATTAATGTGTGGACTGGTGAATACATGCCATTAGCTTCACATTCACAGGTAGAAGCTTTTGTGATGCTTGTCTTTTGTTTTTCCCCACAAGATGTTCTGCCAGACTGGAAAATGTAGAAGGAATGTGTATTAACTGGAGGGAAATTATTTGACTTCAAGTTCATGCTTTTGCAGTGAGCTGGATTACAATTATATCCCTGCTATCTCTTTTGCTGTCTTTTTTTTTTAGGAATGTCCCGAAAACTTAAAAAAAAACACCGCAAAATCCATTTACTTATTTATGCTTTTACCAAGCATGTGAAACAAGAAAGGTAGGGAACACAGGGTGAAATTTGATGTGGAGCCTTGTGTATGATGCAGGATAGCCATCAACATCCCTTGAACATTTCTTTTTCCTTTGAAGCGAGTTCATTGTGCTCCCTGAGTGCTGTAGGTGAAAACAAAGACAGTGCCACTGCTAAATGATTGCAGCTTCTGAGGCTGGCTGAGAACAGAGAAAACACACTATATGCAATTTAAGTGCCTGTTTGTATGCAAGCTACCACACAGCCTAATATATACACCCGTATGATGTAAGGCAGTGGAGATGACCTGATTAGCAGAGCCCTCGCAACGAGCAGAGGAGATCCCTGCTCCCCTCCTTGGAGACCTGCGGCTGGTCCCAGCGGGAGGAAACCTTTCCGCAGCTATCAGAGGGTTTCTGAAAATGGCAGTGGCAGTGCTCCATGTGCATGAAGGTGAGGGAAGGAGAAAGAGCCAACATCCTGCACAGCTCCATAGAATAGCTGGGATGTTTTGAAGGATGCAGCGTGAATTCCTTGGGCTTTGTGAGCTCCATGTGCCGGAGTTGCAGAGTGCTCTGTGTGTGTGGGTAGGCTGTGCTTTAGCAAACGGCTCGCGCTGTTTGGTTGTGCTGCTTATCCTGTTGCATGAAAGCATCATTCGGCAGAAAGAAGTGCGAGGGGAAGGAAGATAAAGTAAGTGGTCTTCCCGTTTGTAAGCTCTCACAGCCTTGTCCTCATGTGTGCTGAGCAGGCAGAGCTCCACAGCTGTGAATGGGAAGTCGTGGTGCTCAGCACTAACTGCACTCAAGTGTTTATTATTCCAAATCAGAGAAACAGACAAACGTTTATACACGTTAGAAGACGCGTAAGATCCAAGACTTTCTCTCTTGTGAGTACATGTAAATATGCACAATTGGGATGTGGCTTTTGGATATTTTGTGCAGTACTGTGCCAGGACAGTGCGCAGGCTTGTGGCAGCAACCTGGGGTTTTAGGTGAGGAGCACAGGGCACTATTTCTGGCTCTGCTGTAGCTACTACTTGTGTGGCCGAATGTATTAAATCCTGCTCCTAAAGCCAGCGAACCGTTTCTTCAGGCTGCATTCTCAGACTTGCTGAATACCCCAAAAGGCTGCTATTATTAGAGGGAATCGCCGTTCCTTAGCTCTGAAAGTGGGCTGTCCATAAATCACCAGTGTGCGCTTTCCATGGGGAGGTGGGTCTGGGACCTCAGCTCTCTCCCTGACAGCCCACGGAGCTGCCAGAGCTCCTGCTCCTCCTCTTTTCTGCTCAGCCCTTTCACAAAGGGAGGTCCTCCCGGTCAGAAGACTGTTGGCTGTGCCACTTGGGCTCGGCACCAGGGCAGGATGGCTTCCCATGGCTTCTCTTGCTGCCATGGTGGGGCCAGTCCCCTCCTGCTCCCCATGCAAACTGCCTTCTCTTGACCTGTTTCTACCCCAGGGCACTGCCTGGGGCCATGTCCTGGTTGACCTCTCAGTCTGGGCTATTTTTTACTCTTTTAAGAACAATAAATGGATCTCTTTGGCAACAAAAATATTAATTCCCTTCTATAAGTGATGCACTCAAGTATTTTGTAGTTACAGACCATTTGGATGGCAGTGCCTGTGCTGATACTGGTCTGCTGTGATCTGATCCAGCAGTGTCCTTGCTCTGGATGGGCTTTGCCATAATAGTATTTTCTTTTCATTCCTTAGCTCCCATTAGTGCCTTGAGGAGTAGTGAAAGATGTTTCAATGGTTTTATGATTAAAAAGAAACATCTTACCATTGCTTGGTCTCTGGTGCCTTTACCCTGTTCATTATCCTTTCCCTGGGAGTAACAGCAGTGATTTAGAGTTTTCTGGGAACGGGAAGAAAGGAGGATGAAGGAGGAAGTCTAAATAGAAGGGTTTTTTCTTCTGACATTTCCAGGCCAGCTGTTTGAAACTCTTAGTGATGCCTCACAGTGTTTACTTATAACTCTGTCGTTGGGTTGCTGGATGGGGACCCCTTGGCAGTTGCCAATGAGCACATCTGGCCAGAGTTTGGTGACACTGGGCAGGCCCAGGGCACAGATTTGTGCTCCAGGTCCGCTGCTGTCACTGGCACTTGTGCCAATGGCCTTAGTACAGAGGTCAAAGACTGCTTAGATAGGAAGGCTGAATCACCTCCTTGTTAAACCCCTCAGCAGGATCAAGGCTTAGGGAAGCAGACACGTGGGCTTGCCTTCTGGCTGACACTGTGGATGGAGGCTGTGACTCTGGGACAGGCCTTTCGGCAGGTTCGACCAATTCTTGAGGCATTGAAACGGGGGCATCTGGTGATTAAAACACCCCTGCATTGACACCCCTTTGTGAAAAAGCCTGGTACATTTGTTTCCTTTAAAGGCTTGCTGATCCCACAAGCTCTCGATGGTTAGAGGAGGTTTATCCTGTCACCTGAGGATCACAGAAATCAGCAGTGAGCCTGTCAGTCTCACCAGGCAGATGTGAAAGGTCTTCAGCTGCACGTATTTCACTTGCAAATATAAATAATCCGGCAGTGTAGGTCTCACTGAAGCCCTGTTTGCCTTGGCAGTGTCCCATTGACGTGAATCAGAAGGTGGGAGCAAAAAAGCACTGGAGGCTCATCCAGAGACTGGTCTCCCCTCCATCAGGGAACCTGTCCATGCAGGCAGGGTGATTTGGAGATTACTGGCACAGCCCACAAGCCTGGCTTCACTAGATCTTTGTGTTTGGAACAATCCTGCTTCATTTCCTTGTGCTGTGCCTTTGGGAACCCTGCCTCTCAGGGCACTGGGCAGGAGAGGCCTGGAAGGAGCAGCTCTGGTTTTGTTCTTTGCTCTTGTGCCTTTGGCTCCTTGAGAAGAAGGCAACTCTTGTGGTTCACGTTGAGAAATAGGAGGTCAGTTCTTAATCCTGCTGCATCTCTGCAATTTTTGGCAGGTGTCTGGATCACACTGTACCTGAGCTCTTAAGCTTTAAAATAGGGATAGAAATTAGGAATTGAAAAAAAATACAAACTAAGGGCTTAAAAACATAAGCGGTTGTAACTTGTGATGCCATCACCACCATGAGGCTCTCATGATGGTTTGAGCTTCAAGGCTGCGATTTCATATTGATAACAGTAAAAAGTTTATCATGATATTAGTTGGGAACTTAGAAAATACGTGGGTTTAATTTTAATTTTTTTTTTTTAATTTCAGCAAATTCAGTAAAGCTAGAAATGCAAAGTGATGAGGAATTTGACAGGAAGCCCCTGATTCATGAAGATATTATCAGAGCTCACGATGAAGGAAGCAGCCTGGAAGATCCCTTCATTGGGAGTAACGAGATGGTGGATAACAGAAAGATCCAGGAGCTATCAAGCGAGGGAGGAATCCGGCTTCCGAATGGTAAACTGAAATGTGACGTCTGTGGCATGGTTTGCATTGGGCCCAATGTGCTAATGGTACATAAAAGGAGCCACACTGGTAAGCAGCTGAAAGAAAATCTGTGGCGATGTTGATGTTACCTGACAACTCTTCTCTCTTCCCTTTTTGTTCTTGGGGTAGCAGGAGGCTGGGGAGGGGAAAAATGGGCTTAGTTGGTTTTGTTTCTCTTCCTGCTTTCCAAATTCTGGTGATGCTCTCTTGCTGGCAAGCATGGTGCTTCCTTTATTTTGATTTCCAGCCTTTTGTTCTTAAAAACAGCACAAAATTCTGGAAATTGCTTTTCTTACTGTTCTTGACTGGAGCAAGATGGTGGGAGTCATTCTCTGGCATGGGGGTGGGGGGATGCAGGTGGGTCGTGTTGTCCGTGTGTGTGCATGTGCAAAGCTTTTGAGCCTTTAAGGGGAGTCTTAGATGTTCTTCCATTGGAGGTGCTCACAGGTGGACAAGAACAGCAGCTTCCTGGGGATCTCACGCTTCTTTTGGAAGTGGCTGGGCCTAGGGTGAGCAAACCCTGGAGGGGGCACTCATTACCCAGTGATCCTGATGCCAGGGTGGGCTTGCTGCTCACTGTGCGACAGCTCCCTCAGGGAGACCTCAGCTGAACCACCCACCTGGCTCCCCCACACCATCTCGATACCATTCTGGAGGCAGCTTTCAGTGCTTGGTCTCCCCCAGCACTGGTATTTTTATTACCATTTGGAGTCCCAAACAGCTTTTCAGGCTTGTGGGTTTGAGAATTTAGGAGGCAGAGGGAATCTCTGCAATATGCTGATCGGGCGGGTCTTTGTGGATTGAAAAATGAGGCCTTGAGCTTAAACCGGGGTATTTCAGGGGATTTATGGCTAATATGGTAAAATGGTGTGCCCAGGAAGCTGGTACTCACTCCCCTGTGCTGCCCACTCCTCAGGTGGGAGCAATAGTCACCTCCAACAGAAGTACAGATGGTGCCAGAAGATGATGCTCTCTGGTCTTGCAGCGGTCTACTTTTGATTCAAAAAAGCACTTAAGCTTGTGCTTAACTTTTATGAGATTTAAGCACATGTAAGTCACCTGAAGGGCTTCAATATAAGCTTAACTTCAGATACACACTTAAGTCTCACTAAGGTTAAGCACAGGTGTTTGTGGTAGAGCCTCAGCGGCTGTTTGTTCTTCGTATTTTTTGGACAAAGTGAAAGATATTTTGGTTTTTATCTTTTATATTATTTAATGGGGCGAGAGACTTACACTAACTGAGGTCTGTAAAGATATAAAAAGAAAAGCGGAGTTTTAGAGTAGAGAAGAAAGACTGTGTAATCCCTTTGTAAACCTGGTAGTTTGCAGTCAAGTAGTGTGCTCTTGATGGGCAAGAGATCAATAGAATTTCTGTACAGAGGAATAATAAATATATATTACATAGTTAATCTCCTGTATAGAAGTTGTATTGATAATAACTTGACCTAAGTGTGTAATGCAAAGCATGGCAGTATCGTTTATGATGCACTCATGATTTTAGACAGGAAGTATGAGAGGGGAAAAGCATTAGCTGGAGAATCAAAACCTTGATTAACCATTTGACGTGCTATTACTAGAAGAGGGAAAGAGAAACAAGAATGTACCAGACTGAGTCTCCAGCTTTTAACCTCCCAAAAAGTTTTCACTGGTGCCTGCATGTATCTGAGCATATGTATTGTAGGTGCATCAGAGTCCACGTATTTGAACTCGAGCAGCTAAACTAGCTGTGCTAAATTTAGATTTAGGTACTTAATTAAATGGTCTGCATTTCTGAGATACTAAATAGCTAGTGCATCTTTTAAATACAGGCAAGCTGCCTTTTTCATGTTAAAGAAGTGTAAATTCAAAGCGAACGGAACAAAATCTCATCTGCGTGCAGGCGAGATGGCCGTCTGCGGGTGCATGGGCAATAATTGCATAACTGGTAGCTTTTTCCTTCAGGCTACTGCTGGTTCCTCAGAGAGCTCTGACTCTTTTCCCATCAGAGCAGAGGAGCTGGGATGTACTGTTCTATACAGATGATTTCAAGCATATAGAAATGGCATTTCTTTTAATGTGCAGCTCAGTGCTCTGTTCTCGGTAAACCAGTTGGCAAATTTTGCAAGGATTTTTTTTCCCTCCACTTTGTTTGTTTGTTTTTTAATATATGCTGCTACTTTGCTGTCCACAACAGAAGGAGAAGTTTGCTTGGATTTCCACATCCTGGATTTTAAGGAGTATTTTTAGCATACTGGTATCTATCTTGTAAAGTGCAGTGTTTTAAAATATATTGCCACTTCCTCAGTAGCAGGGCGTGATGGGCTGGCCCCAGCTCTGGAATGAGCCCTGACCTGTGGGTAGTCTGGTTTTGCAGCCCAAGGGAGAATGGTGGAGAGAAGGGAGCTTGTCCCTAGTGAGTGGAAACGGATGACATTCTTTATCAGCTAATCCAACTGGCATGTACATCCCTACCTCTCAAAGCCAATTTAAGTATGTTTTGGGAGCTGAATCCTGCTTTACTCTCCTCTTTAACTGCACACAACTAAAGCATGATCTGGCCAGTTGTTTGCATTGGCAAAAACTGAAGTCTTTTTCCCTTCCCCGAAAACCTGTCAGCATTTTATGTAAATCACCCAAAATGCTGTGGTCCATAGCAGAGGCTGTAATTTGTGTGTGTGCTGGGATGAGTGCAGCTTTCCTTGCACCGGGGATCCGGGCTTGGCAAGAAGCTGTGCTGCAGGCTCTGGCTGTGCTATACGCAGAGAAGGGCACACTTTTCTCCAGCTGTTATTCCTCTGTTCCTGAAGAGCAGTTGTCCTCTCTGCCACATTATGGTAGTTCAGTCAAACAGATGCAGGGATGGGGAAAATAATCTGTGCCATGGATGAGGCCAGAGTAGGTGAGCTCAGTGTCCCGTCTCTGATCCCGGTGTGCAGTCACCCCTTCCTGTGATAGACCAAGCTGGGGATTGCCCATTCATCCGTCAGATCGTGGTCCAAGTGATGCTCTGGTCTGCAGCACTTCCATCACGGGGCCCGTGGCGCTGCTGATTCTGTCAAACGCAACGTTTCTCTGAACAACTGCTAATTGAGGTGAAGTGTTTTTGTAATCTGCCTGGGCACCAGGAGAAGGCCTTTCTTTTTATTTGTCATTGCTGACAGAAAATAAGTAAAATGCTTGGTGTGGGAATTAAGCATGATGCAATCCCTGCATTAGTGAGCAGGGGAACCCCCTCCCTCATGTGCCACATCCATGTGTCAGAAAAATAGCCTGAGTTGGATTTATTTTCCTCCTTTCCCACACTGTGTTTTTTTGGTCCAAATTTCCTACGCCACAGCACGTTCCTCAAGTTGCAGGACCTCTATCAATTTTTTGTTACTGCAGGAGATGGCTTGGTCATAGAATATTGCCATTGGATAGTCCAGGGATTTGTGCTTGGGGATGTAGAGGGGAAGGGGAGAAGGAGAAGAGGCCAATAATCCAGGTTTTCTGAGATAGTGAGAAGGAACCTCAGTGATTTCTCACTTCTTTGTGCTTTCTGCTGTGGGCCTGAATTAAAATTTCCTTGCTCCTCGTTTCTGGTAAAGCAGGAACCATATTCTGCTATAGCCATGCTGATACTTCCGTGCTCTGTGAGGTCCATATGTTCTCCCTTTTGCTGTGAATTGTGACCTTTTTAATTTTTTTTTTCTCTGCTGTAACATCCAGTCCCTTATCTAGTCAATTGCTAGATTTTTAAATGTTTTTTATTTCTAAGGGAAGGCTGGCATCATAGAGTCATGGAATGGTTTGGGTTGGAATGGACCTTAAAACTCATCCTGTTCCACCCCCTGCCATGGGCAGGGACACCTTCCACTATCGCAGGTTGCTCCAAGCCCCGTCCAACCTGGCCTTGGACACCTCTGGGGATTGGGCTTCCACAACTTCTCATCCTCATTGTTTTATAAAACGCAGAGGTAAATGCTTTCTCTGTGTGGATGCAGCAGCACAGTGGCAAAGCACAAACTGGGCAGAGGCAGTGGGGATGTCAGCCTTGCCCTTCTCTTCCTCTGGGCTGCTGGTAGGTTACTTTTAGGCTTTATTTGGGTTTTAACTGCAGGACGGTCTCAGATCTTTGCTTGGACTCCATAAGCATTTTGGTACAATAAGTCAGTGAAATGAGTTATGTGCCCATGAGGGAAATGTTCAAGTTCTGCTTTAGCACCCACAGCATTTTAACTGAACATATGCAGCCCTGGAACTCTGAGTGCAAGTTAATTTTTTTTTCACGCAGAGTTCAAGTTTTTAGGACAGAAGTAATAAATGAGGAAAAACACAGTTGTGCTGCTCCATATAAAAGACTTGTATGCCTAAGCAGCTAACCAGGAGCAAATTTAAACAAACAGTCATATTAACACATTGTGATCAATTCCACTGGACTGCCTCTCTCATTTTGCTAGCAGAAAGGGTTTTTTTGGTTTAATTTCTAATTTGTAACCTAGTGCAGCCTTCCTGTCTCTTGCAATGTTAATAGATTTGGCACTGAATCAAAAATTGTAGGGCTAGATTTCTGAAAGTCCAGTTTTCTACTTAGGTTCTAAAGTCTAACTTTCTGAAAAGTCATCTTTTTTCCTACTTAAGCATAAGGAAGGGGAGCTGAGATTTTTGGAATTGCTCTGGGCAGAAGTATGTGTTTTACTTGCAGTACTCAATTACTAAACTCTTCTGATAGTTTTGCCAAGTTCATTTAAAAGATTTTTCTGTCTTAAGAATGCAGTCATAAATCTGTACAGAGGACAGTTCTTCAGAGGAAATCACCCAGGATTTCCTAGGAATTTTTCATGAGAGATTTGTCACTACTGTTATTATAATAACTTGCCCTATCTGGAAGCAGGTTTTTCCCAACAAAAAACCCTGCTAAAATCACTGATATCACGTGATGTGCAGACTGTTGAGTGAATCAGATAGAACAGTAAGGAGGTATGCAGACTAGTTATGGTCCCTGGAATAACAAACAGAGAAATGGAGTGAAGTCTGCTGCTCTGTGTCTCGCTGGGATAAAGGCAGGTTGGAGCTCGCTGCTGTCACTGTGTTGGGAGAAACGCGGATAATTCCCTTGTGTTCCTGGGACAGAGCAGAATCAGAGCAGTTGCAGCATCTGATGAATCAGGAGAAATGTTTCATTTTAACAAAATGAATATTAAAAAAAGCCTGTTGTGGAAGGGTGAAAATCGGTATTATTAGTAAGAGCAAATACTTTCTGATGGCAGCATGGGCACAGTAATTTTGTGTTAAGAGGCTGGAAAGAAAAAATCCTGTTTGAGAAGTACTTAAGCTATACTTTGCATATCAAAAGTATCTGCCACACAAAAAAGGTTGAGTTCCCAGATATACATTTAACCAGGAGAGATGTTGAAGTCCCTCTGGACCTGGTTTTTATGCAGCAGGACGGCTGCTGTAGGGATATCCTGACTGTGTTATTGAGAATCAGTGCATTAATTTGTGAGTCCCTCCTCTTTTGATTTCAAAGGGACAAATGTTACCAGCCAAGGGTTAGGAAAATCTAAGTCTCCTTAGTTGCCAGGTCTGTGGGCTCCACATCCTCAGTCAAATTTCTGTTTTAATGCAGAAGATATCTCAGCTTTGTAGGGAAAATATCATTGTTTTGCACTGGTCTGAGATTCGAAGAAGATTAACTCATACTGAAACTTCTGCACAGCGCTTCCCGTGCCGAGGCAGGAAAGGAGTGCTATTGTGCAGGGAAGCTTCCAATTAAGCAGAAAAAGGAGCTGGTTTGCTTTTTGAAACAACATTTGACATCTGTGAAATCTATTAGTAGGAAGTTCATCGGTTCATTTGCCTGGTTTCAGGTTGTATCAGCCAGCCAGCACTCGTAGCTTGTGCAGTGAAGTCTCCATCCAGCTGTCGTATATTAAAGCTACTGTGAAAGAAAGGCCCGTGTCTTGCTTGTCTTGTCTTCAGGGGTCCACTTCACCATTCATCTCAGGATTTGTTTACACAAGAGCAAGTTAACTTCAGATACTGGTGTAACTCAAGAGCAGTAATACTTCATTGCTATTATTCATTATTATTTTTCCTGGAGGAGACATAGCAGTAATGGGTGCATGTTAAACAATGAAGTGTGAGGTTTCAGCAGTATTTACTGTAATTTAGGGGTAAATATTGAAATAATACCTTTTAATTAATATTTTATTTAACTGTAAAATGATAAATCTCTATGGATGTATTTATTTTTTAATTTAATTATTCCCTGGCACAAGCCCCTCTTACAAAGCCTTTAGGAAAGATAATACGTAGCAGCTCTGGTTTACCTTGCCTTGTCCATTCCTGAAGTAACTTAGATAATTAAATTCCCTCTGCTGGAGAGCAAGGCTTTTGAGGCATTCCTGGTTTTGTCCGGCTTTAGACTCTAAATCTGGAGTTGAAAAGAAACATCTTTTTTGTTTGGTTTGCTCTCCCTCCCCCTCTTGCCACTCTGAAAGTCACTGAGTTGGAGGGTTTTCTGCCCTGGTTCAGCTCGATAATGGAGAAGAGGTTTAATACTTAAAGTAGACTAAAAGTATTTTGCAGTTACGTTGCAGTCACATCGTTTCCAGTGCTGAAAACCACAAAACTTGCTTAGTCACCTTTCAGAAGAGTTCTTATTTTAGTAAATCAGTATAAGTACATAGAGCAAGGCAGTAAATACATAGCTGTAAGTGGGGGGCAAGCACGCTGTGCTCATAATTGTCATTACCCTCTTGGAGTTGTGTGTGCCACCAGCTACATACAGGTCTGTAGTTCCTGGTATGTCTGTGCTGCCATCACCCCCAAAAATATTTTAATCACAGTCAGGGACCATCATGTACAGAAAAGCTGTGTTTAAAGACTTTTTGTGAGTGGATGTTTGGTTTGAAGTATGATTGATTTCAGTTTACGGATGAAAACTCTGAGTTTTCACAGAAAAGTGAGGGAGGTGAATAAGGATGTCAAGGTTGTTATTTTGTTACTGGGAAGTAATAATTCTGGAGAACAGTTTACAAACCTACCAGGAAAAGGCAGCAGGAGAAATAATTGGAACACAGTCTTCTCAAGGCATTGAAGTGATAAAGGCTTGTTTGCTAGTATCTGGAGTGGGCATCAGACAGCACAGTTCTTGGAAAACCAACAGAATCTTCTTGCTATTCAGTCTTTGCTTCTCTTTGTGCACCCTTCTATTGGATAATGGCCTCTCAGATTAGCTGTGCTAAATGTAAAAGCTGCTAATCAATAGCACGAAGGTGTGACCAAAATTGCATCCTACAAGCCTGCAGCTTAAACAAGGAGCTGGAATCGAGTGATTGGACAAAAGTGTAACAAACACATCAAAGCAGCTATTTACCCGGAATGAAGCCAGTAGGAGAAAAGAATTCAGGCTGGCTTTAAATAGATGCAAAGGTTATTTAAGGTAAAATGTGCTATTGGAGCGGATTCTGTCTGTTGCAAGAGAGGAGCAGACTACGGGTGATTTTGTGGTGAGTGTTTTCATGTTGTCTTTGCTATCAAACCATGGTGCAGTGACTATTTGAATTCCTGACTGAAAGCTTTCAGCATCTCTAGAGCAGCCAGTTTTCGGAGGAGTAGTACCTGCTCATATGTGGCCTCCAAAATGTCAGAGATAAGTGGGTAATGTAGTGGGTAAAACACAGTAACTGCATAATTTTAAATACAGCAGGAGTAGAAGGGAAGACTTCAGACTTGGTAAGAAACGTGCTACCTTCTTTCATGTTGTCATCCTGAAACTGAAGCTGTCATTCCAGAACACTCAGAAACGTGTCAAAGGAAAGGGTTTTGCCTGTTTTCTCAGACAGCGAAAGCAAAACATAAAAGAAAAAAAACCCCATGTATTTTTCTACTGCAGTCTCTTTACATATCTCTGTTATGGACATTTTGAAATGATACAAAAGAAGATAATGGCTAATCAGATCCTTTAAGTATAGTGTGGGAGTTTGAAAGGGAAACCACAAGCTCTTTATCAATTCTAATGAGCTCGTGTTCAGTGTATTGGAAGAAGAGCTTAACGCCATGATTTTTTTTTTTTTTATTATTACTCCATAATGTTCTTGGTGAGATTGTAGGAACCTTAGTATCTCCTTGAGTACCTCTGCAGCGGCCTCAGATGTGATTTCCATCTCCCACGTGTGAAATAAAGTTGCAGAGTATGGCATATACATGACACACCTTGTGCTGCCCTCCTGGCAGCATTGCAGTCCTGGCAGTGATTTGAACCACTAACACAAGTATTGCTTGTGGCCATCTGTAAGAGCTCTTTCCCTCCCTCTCCTTCCATTTGAATCTCCAGGTGTGTTTTGGACTTCACCCTAGACAGACACATAAACTACTTCGATACAAATGTAGCATTCATTTTGTCCAGCAAGGCAGTAACTGTTTTAAAGTAATTGTAAAAAGCTTTGAAGAGATGTGAAAGATCACAGAATGTGTTTGTTTTTCACAAGATCTGTGCTTCAGGCCACTGAATTCAAACTCAGAAGGTCCCAGCAGGATTTGGCCAAGATTCCATAATAGGTGATACACTGAAAAATGTGGATGAGGTCACTTACATCTGAAATCTCATGATCAAGACCTTGTTGAGCTGGGGCCCTACTTGGTGTAAACACTGGGTAGTGCTTTAAATTGGAAGAGGGTAGATTTAAATTAGGTATATATGGAAGAAGTTCTTCCCTGTGAGGGGCGTGAGGCCCTGGCACAGGTTGCCCAGAGAAGCTGTGGCTGTCCTGTCGCTGAAAGTGTCCAAGGCCAGGTTGGATGGGATTTGGAGCAATCTGGGATAGTGGAAGGTGTCCCTGCCCATGGCAGGGGGTGGAGCTAGATGAGCTTTAAGGTCCCCTCCAACCCAAACCGTTCTAGGATTCTGTGATCTAAAGTCCAGCTGCAGTAAAGCGCTTGGACAAGTGGCCAGCACAAGTGTGTATATATATATATATATATGCTTGTGTTCAATTGATTTGCTCAGCAGGACATAAGCAGGTGATTAGAGCTGACTGCCTGCCCAAGACTTCTGGAACAGTCTGACTGTCCTCAACAAATGTTGATATAGAGTATGGTTTTGATAATGTTCCAGAAAACCTGTGTGAGCTCATCAGGGGTTTTCCTCTAAATAATATTTTTTTTTAAAAGGTGGGGGTTTTTAATGGACCCGGTTCCCACTGTCTAAGACAAATAGGAAGGCTTAACATAAAAATAAGCTTTGGATATGTGTGTGTGTGTGTGTGTGTGAACACATAGGATGAAGTGATAGGGTAAGGTCTAGGGTTTCTGTTACTTTTTCATCAAACCAGACTTTTTAATTTGTTTTATGTAGAGTGCAAATTGCTTGTTTCACAGTTTAATGGTGTAAAATTTTTCTCAACTTTCAGTACTGCCCAGAGCTTGCAGCCCTGATCCTCACTCACATGCATTCCCTCCATGTCACTCTAGCAATGCCAAGCAGCCTTTAAAAAGGGCTGTCAGTTGAAGAATAATGCAAGCAACAGGTTTGGTTTGAACCAAAGACTTTAATACCTTTGCTGAGGTCCAGTTGTTACGATCAGTTCTAAATACCCATTTGGATTGGACCTATACTAAAAATAAGTGCAAAACCATAGAAGTAAATACTGCAAAACCACAACTATGGATCTAAATTTTCAGCAGAGCTCATCTTTTATAAAGGATAGAAGCTCTGAGGTGAAGAACTTTCAAGAAAACCAGGAAGCATTGATCACCTCAAGGAAAGAGCCTCAAATCACTATTGGAGGCTTTGCCCATTGTGCATAAGAAACGGCCTCTGACTTTAGAAGTGCCGTGTGATGGTGGTGGTGGGGACTGTACCCATGTGCAATGGCGCTGGTACAGAGTGGGAAAGTGGCCTCTGTGCATCCTCCGATGTGTGTTGACAGCTCTCTCCCTTCCCCTTCCCTTCCAGGTGAACGCCCCTTCCACTGTAACCAATGTGGAGCTTCTTTTACCCAGAAGGGGAACCTGCTGAGGCACATCAAGTTGCACTCTGGGGAGAAACCGTTCAAATGTCCCTTCTGTAGCTACGCCTGCCGGCGGAGGGACGCCCTCACAGGACACCTCAGGACACACTCTGGTGAGCCCACCTTGGCTTCTCCTCACACTTCTTCCTTCCTTTATCACTACCGTCCCAGTGCAGCAGGTAGTGAAAATAAATTGTAGCTCTAGGTCTATACCATCCTCTTCAGAGAGTGCAGCTCTCAACTTTGGGAAAGCCTTGATGTGAATCAGAAAAGTTGTGGTTCAGCCACACCTCTCCTTTTGTGTAACTGAGCTCCTCAGCTGATGCTATCGCATTTCCCTCTCACTGTCTCCTTGGGTGTATCCCAGCTTCGCTAGCAGATTGTTTTGACACTCTGGGCCCCAAAGTGGCTGTGAAATTCCAAAGATCACAAAGAATAACTGTGGGCTCTTGGAAGCAGGCTTTGCAGTTCATACCCATTTCTTCATCTAATAAATGCCATATGCTGGTTGAGTTCAAACTTGTTCATCTTTCAAAGCCCTCTAAATTGCATTTTTGATTCAGTTAGATCTTGCTGTAAACTCCTAGCTAATGGCAGCCACAACCCGCACCCTAGAATTGAAGGTGGTCAAGAGAGATTGGGTTTCTCTTGCCTTGTTAAGTGGTAGGATCATGTCTGTATCAAGTCTACTCGATATATATGGTTTCTTGAGAAGTTGTCAAGAGGTACCTGTCTCATGGCTGTGTGCTGGTAGTTGTGTTGGAGCCCCAGCGATCGGGATCAGCTGTGGTTTTAGTCCCTGTCCCTGCACCAAGGGGCTGCATTCTGCCCACTTACTCATCTGTGTAGGACTCCTGAGTAAGATCTTAAACTTGCTGTCTTGGTATCTCCTGAACGTTCAACTTGTGTGTTCGGGCCACTTATAAGAGGCTGTGTGTTTCGTTGTTGAATGAGCAGAGATAATTGGACTGGTTGCAGGTGACAGCATTACAGATGAACTTCTCTGAGGTGTTAGCAAATGTGTGACTACTGAAACACAGTGGTGGAAGTGCAACTGCAAGTAGAAATCCAGCATGAGTTTCCTGACTCTTTATATGTATTTCTTCTACAGAGTCAACCTCACTTCAGTAGGAGTTTCTGTTTTAGGAGCATTGAGTTGGTCTTAGGACACAGAGTTGCTCTGGCATTTCCAAGAATAGGAAAGGGTAAGCTAGTAAGCTTCTTCAAGTGGATTTGGGAGTATGCAGGAAGCTGTATTGATGGAAAATGCTGACAGAAAGCGTGAACTTCCAGGAGAGTACAGGAGTTGGGACTAGGCTGGGAGAGAATTGCTTAAACTGGATTCAATCTAAAGGTCAGAAGGGAAAATGTCTGTGGAACTGTGAGCTGCAATTTTCACACATCTGACAATAACTGTAGTTTCAACTGGAAATTTAAAAAGGAAACAGAACACAATACAAATGTTCACAATTAAAACAAAAAGGGAGTTGGGACAAAAAAATATCCCACATTACCAAAGACGAACATTGCGGTTGAAGACCTTTTCACGATATGAATATAGATTTTGTTACCTAGATACTGCTATTGATAGAGATTGTTCTTCCTGTGTGAAGAGCACGTGGCTGATGGTTCTGTGTTTTGCGTGAGGATGAAATGTAAAGGTGTGGGATTTTCAGAAGGCACCTAAGCTGCTTAGCACGAGTTCCGCTGGAGCTCCTTCCCTAACTGACTTAGCCGTGTTCAGCTCTGCTCAGTTTGTAATTTCAGGCTTTGTTTTCAGTGGAGAAAGTGTCACCCCTCTAAGCACTCAGATACAGCAGCTTTCAGCAGAGGGCCAGCAGGAACAGACAAGTGCTCCCACAATACCGTCCAAGGCAATTCTTAGAGTAGCACTCAGAGGTGAAGAGTTAAAACCTGGATTATTGCCCTAAAACCTGGCATCCCCCTGCACGAAGGTGGAATGCCACTCTGGCCATGGGCATGGAAGTTAAGGTGTCTGTCCCTGCCATGTAAGCAGGGACTGGGTTGGCTTGTGCACACCTGGATCATGAAAAGATGGGTAGATGTCCCCTAGGGACTTTGAACAGATTCATATCAGTGTGCTACACAAGCATTCTGTGCTTTCATGAAGCGCACATCAAAGTCTGTAAGTAGGCCTGGAAGGTAGAGCAGATCCAGCAGCTGCAGAAAAGGTCTTTTCCAACCTAAATGATTCTATGATTCTATCAATGTTTACATCTTCTGCTATTTCTGACCAGAAAAGAGGATACTGGCTAAAATGTAGAAAGAAGAGGGTGAAAACTGTTTTGAAATATGAGACTTCAAGCCAGTTTCAATCTGGTACACTTGGTGTCTAAATTGAGGTGAGTCTGAATATATTTTTGTAAGAGGAAAGCTCTTTAGATCAGATCCTCAGCTGATGGAGATTGGAATTACATCCCCTAAGTAAGGAAAGTACTTCTGTTTTGCACCAGCTGAGAATCTGGTGAATGATTTCATAAATGCAACACCGATTCCCTTTTTTTAAAATGTATGCACGTATATTCTTTTCCTCCTTAGATGAGAGAGTGCTATTAATAAAAAAATAAAATAAAATACCAAAGCAAAACCCCTTAATCTTTTCTCCTTCCCAAGAAGGTTTAAACTACTATGGAAGGCAATTTATGCAATAAAGGAATTGAAGAATTCTGTTTTATCTCTTTTTTTTCCTCTCAGTTAGTTTGATTTGTGAGTTTGAGAGCACTTTTCTTGTGTCACCACTTAGTCAGTGACATCTTCTCACTGCCACTTTTTAGTCAATTCTTCCTGTGCTTAATGCAGTTTTCATACAGTACAACAGGAAAGGTAAAAAAATAAGGAAATGTAGATGCAAACAGAAGTTAGCAGAAGCATCTCTGAGATCTCTGAAATAGCTGATACTTACTAGTAACTTAAAAATAATTACATTTTTTTGCTTTGGATTGATGATTGTTCATGCTTTTAAATATTATTTCCTGTTGATTTGCAAATGTTTCTAAACATCACAATCTACATTTTGCCTCCTCGTCTTGTGCAGAATAATATCTTACTGTGTATGTGTTGCCAGGCTGAGGGGTTAACAAAATATTGCTTTGCATCTGTAGTGCTGCTACTGCTGTTTAGCCCTAAATAATTAAGGACTTATCTTGCAGTGATTTACTCCTGCGATTATTTACCTTTTACAGATATATGGAGTTCTGATGAACTTTATGTCTGTATTTTCCTCCCACATGCAGCTGCTTTGGTTTCAGGAATATAATGATGCCTTCAGGACATCAGTAGGGTAATGCCTGGGGAGAGATTCACGCGCAGAATTACACTAAGAGTGGGCATGTACCTCAAGGTACTTACAGGACTTTCAGGTGTTGTTTTCAGAATTAACTCCATAGTTCCACAACCCAGATAATACAAGAGAACTGCAGAGAGGGCTTCCAGGATGGGAATGTAAGGACAGGCTGTGGAGTGCTGGGGCAGAAGTTGGTAGCCCCCTCCTGCAGGATGCACTGGACGAATCAGCGGGATTGGCTTCACCTTGCCTGGCTTTTGCTGTTTTAAAGGGAAAAACATCCAGGCAAAGCCAATCTGCTGATATCGTTCACAGAGTACCTGCTATCTCACGCTGAGACAAGCCTGTCTTTTCTATCCTCTCTGGAGTTGCACAAGACAATGGCAAAGACAAACTTTATGAGAGAAATTCTGCTGTAGGCAGTTACTGAACAAACCCCAGAAATTTTAAGGGAGGCAGCTGAATCTGACAGGTCAATTTGATGGTTAAAGCCATCCAGATGTTGACCTCCATACTTTGAAAGGTATGACAGCCTGATGCTGTTTTACTCCAGAAGGCCAGGCATCCTTAGATGGGCACATAAACTTAGCATTATGTTTTGGCATGGATTTCTCTTGTGTCTAAAATGGAGCTGAGTCAGCCCTCCCCTCATAATGCTCTGACAGTGCTTGAAAAAGTCAAGGCTGCAGTGATGAGCAATCTGGAAGAGCCCATAGCAAATACAGGCACCTCAGTTTTCAGAGCAGGGCTTGGGCAGTAAGTCAGAAATGAGGGATGGGATCACTTGCTAAGGAGAAAACAAAACTTGGAATAGGTTTTGACTAAGTGAGAATCATCCATCCATTGCTCTAAGTAAGGATGGTCCTGTGTGCACATTGTTTAGTGCTTAAAAGACTGTCTCGTCATGTGTCCACACAAACTGTCGACATGAACATTAATTCTGGAATTTCCTGATTTTTCTTTTTACTTGGCAGCTTCAGTCATGTTCATTACTGTGGGAGTATGTAAGTGTTATTCATATATGAAAGCAGTTTTACTGTCTGTTTCTTCCTAAAAAAGTGGGTAGTCAGATTATTATTTTTTCACAGAAGATTGTCCTCACAATACATTTCAAAATTTGCTTCAAAGCTACTGCTTTCCTGCTTAGAAAGTGTCCCCTCCAAACAACTTTTTTGCTCTTAAGAAATATTTATTTTTCTTCTCCCTCTTCCTCCTGCATTGCTGCTGCATGTTGTTTGTTTCTGCCCAGCTCTTCAATAGCACTGAACTAATGGTACCCCTTTTTTGGCAAAAGAAAAGCAGAAAGCCTTTGTTTTGAAAAGAAAGGCTTAGGCAAGAATTCCCAAAAGCACAATCTTAGCAAACCATGTACAGCGTGCAAGATAAAAGGCACGCATAATTAAAAAGGAAAATGCCCCATTCATGGAAACTCTTTCCATGTTCGTTGGTTAGCACATCCATCTTTCTCATCTCTTCTTGTCCACGAGGACTTTCCTCTCAGCCCTGCCTGGGTGGCAGTGAGCCATCCGAGGTGTCCACACGCCTGGGGTTGGATGGCATGCCTGAGGAGTGCTATCTGTGTGTGCAACTGTGCTCAGAGGTAGAAGGAACCTGTTCCCTAATCCTGATGACATGCCTGCCTCAATACATGTTTGGGAGAGTCCCACTTCTGAGTGGCTCAGTTTGGCTGAAAAATTGGATGAGCAAGTGCTGGAATACACAGTTGCTGTGCATGACTTCCCAGATGTCAAAAGCCAGTGAGAATTACTGAAACAGTGGCAAGGATGGTTATTGAGAATAATGAAGTCAATGTTTTAAACTGCTCTTTTTCATCTTGGGGGATGTACTTTTGCCACTATTAACATCTCCACTCTTTAAAGGCCCAGTATCTACTCTGTAACCATGTTTTTGAGGATGGGAATGTCATAATTAGATGAATCTTGTGATCTGAAAGTTCTCATTACACTCTGAACTGGACTGACTCAAACACTTTGTGAATGGGGAAAAAATTAAAAGCGGACACATAGGATACGATCTGTGAAAAATCAAACGTGTGTGTGAAGAGGCAAGGGGATATTTTGCATACAAATCCCATTTCTCCAAATAGGTTAGCAAACGGCATCTTCCCTTGGTTGTGATGAGGTGGTGAGTATTTATTCTGTTGATCTGATACTTAGAGCTCTATTTAATCAGGCAGAGCTGCTCTTCCTCTCAGGTTTTCTTATGCTGTTTCAGTTAAACTCACTGGAATTACCCTTGTCACAAAATCATTTTGGGTTTTTCTTATCGGGCTGTGGGTTCCAAACCGCTGTGAGCATGTGCGCAATCCTGCAGCAGCTCTGTTTCTCATTAGTGCTTCCAGCACCTAGAGGCCTTCACTCCGTGCTGGAGACAGTCTAAAATCTCTGCTCTTCGGCTTTCCATTTATTTGTGTGTGCGTTTTTAGAAGGTAAGCTCAAAACGTGTACAGGGGTAGGAGTTTGCTATGCCAGGGCTTTATCCGCTGGGGATCCTTGTTTAAAATTTAATCCTCTGTGGAGCCCTCTTGTGTCCGTCCCATGCTTTGCTAGAGCCCCACCTGCGCTTGGAGTGGAGGGGTCTTCTTCATTTCCAGAGCACTACTGTGATAAATACAGGTATCTGCTGTATGGAAAGATTATCTTTTATGCTCAGAATTATCTCAGTATAGAAGCTTGGTCTTTTCTACAGAGCATAATTACCACTGAGAAATCATGAATCAAAGAAATCTTTGATTTAAAGATGCCGTAGGATCTTGATCATTCCAGCGAAAATACATTTGGTGTTTGTTTTCAGGGGAACTTTTGAAAAGATGATTCCACCCAAAGCAAGGAGTGTTCACTTTTATATTTTGGACTTTAAAAGTCTTGAAATTCCATAAAGATTCCATCTTATCTGCTGTAGTTTAGGAATCAGTCTTTAATTGTTCAAGGCAGGAAATCTGCTTCTGACAGATAAAACAGAGAAACGGGAGGAGTGGTCCTGGCGAGCAAAGGTAGATGGGCTGTGTACCAGCCTCATGAATCCCTCTCTCTCTTAGGACTGGGTATCAGCTTTTCTTCTCTTTTCCCCCACTCCTGTCTGCAGTGTGTGATTGAGATAGCAGGAGCAGATGCCCTGCAGCTCACTGTCTCTTGTGGTGCCCCAGTGCAAGCAGGAGGTGGTCTGTTCTTTTAGTGCCTGGGGGCTCCCTGTAAATTGGCTGCATAGGAGAAGACTCACCCCTCTCCTAGAGATGAGAGACGCCAACACCATGGGAGCATTCATGTTCTAAATGTCTGTTCACAGCAAGATTAGCAGGTGCTAAGATTTATCCTGGTGTCTGTGAGACTGGTCTAGTTCCTCCTGCTGCCTCTCCCAGTGGACCATGACTTTGCTATGTCTCTGCCAGGTCTACCAGCAAGTCCTCTGCAGTGCTTGGAGGTAACAAGGTTCTCATTTAGGCAGCAGCACCACGGTGTAGGATTCACATGGTGTCATCCCTCATTATGTGACCAGTTCGTACCCGATGAAATACCCATGCAAGGATGGAAGTTTGTCTTTGGGATGAAACTGCTGACATCAGCTTTCTGTGTGTCTCCTGTCTCCCCTCCACATTAGCAATTCACATCCTGGCATCATTACCCAGATTCTGTCCCTCTCTGTGTTGCCTCAGGCCACATGGAACGGAACAAAGCACGTGGTCCTGCCCTTCTGGGCTACCATTTGGAGAGCGCACAGGCCCCTCTCCACTGCTGGATGCTGCCAGTTCCTAGGCCAGCCTTCCTGTTCTGGAGCAGCAAATAAGACAGTGACTTTCTTTTTCCTCTGGGCTTTTATTCTGCCACAGTGCTATATGTGGGATTTCACTGGTATCAAAAAAGCATGAATGTGGTAAGACTTCTGCATATAGAGCAGCAGTGCTCCTGAGCACCATGCCTAACCTTTTTTTTAAACATCCAGAGAGACTGTTGCTGTTGCCTCCCTAAGGAGACAATTCTGCTTCCCATCTGCTTTTTATGGCTGTGACTCTCATCCTAATATTTAACCTTAACTGTTCTTTCTTTTGGTGCAGATTATTGCTCTTTCTAACACTGTCTTTTGTGACTGTGAGTAATTCCTGTGCTCAGTTTACACTATGATAGGCTGTAGTAATATGTCTAGCATTGATTCTGTTCTAGTCTGTCTTTATCTTCCAATCCTCTCGTCTCTTTTTTATTACTAATTTTGAATCGTTTTGCTACTCTTATTCACTTGTTTATGAGGGACCTAAATTGCAAAGTCATTTGATGCTTTGGAAACAGGGGCCAGTACAGATGCAGACCCCGTAACCTTATCTCTGCCTCAGTTGCCTGCCAGTAAAATGGAAATAAAGAGCACTTCTCCACCTAGTTGAGATGGTGAGAGGGCAGCACGTGGGAATCATGGCAAGGCACACACGTATTGCTTCAGTGAAGGTCATATAAGCACATCGTAGAGTACTCAGTGGTGCTGGTGCCCCAGCTGCACAGCACTGTACATGATCTCCTTAGTTTGACTTCGCCTTTGTGCAGTAGTGAAATGAGATAATTACAAAGTGGAAGGAATAATAACTTTGTATTGTTACCATAACCACTGAGGTATTAGACCCCGATACCAGGGTGATTATCTCAGACACAATAGAAGGTGATTATTAATAATACTAAAGGACTTATTACTTAGCCTGCAATTTTTGCGTCATTTCTTTAAAAACCCCTATCTGTTCCATCAGCCCCAAGCCTGTGTGAAGTGGGTATGAGCTGTTGCCTCCTTGTTATCTGTTTTTCAGTGATGAGAAAAGAAACAGGAAAACCCCCATGAGACCCAATTTGCAAATTGAGGGACCTAAGCACCAAGGTAGCTTTGTGTGCATCACTTGTCTTTCTGCACCAGAACTGCTATGGACAGGCTGGCAGGTGAGGCTCTAGTAGCTCAGGTATTTAAAGATCTGTAGTCCTTTGCTCCTTTCAGTTCCAGCTAGAGAAGCCTTCTTTTCCTTGTCACCAGGGATTGTTTCAGAAATCCGGTATTTTTAGGCTCAAGTTGGCACGTGTACCTACAAACCCAGGATTTAAGATGCAGGTGTTGCATGTGCAGGGCAGTGGGTGTCTCACTGCATTAGGATAAGCTTGAGCGACACGATGCAGCACACCAGGAGCCCTCCTGCTCCAGAGCCAGCCACCGAGGTATCTGCGGGGTTTTGCAGACAGAGATTCAAGAGGTGACAGAGAACTTTTTCATGCACTGGAGATGCAAATATGGTTTTGACTTGACCAAGCCACATCTCAACAAAGCCAAGACCACTTCTTGCACATACTCTGTGCAGCAAATACCACAGCAGCTCTAAGGAGGAAACAAGTGTTGGGTTCTTTTTTTCCCCTGAGAAAATTATTTTCAAGGGCAAAAAGCTTCTGCATATTGTCTCTGGGGAAAGGAGACCCAGCATTTGGAGCTGGCCTTTGTCAGCTCTTGAAGGAGTTTGTGAAACCTTGCAGCTTGAGAATGTTTGAGCTCAGAACCCAACAGTGGCGTGAGGCCTTCTTTCATTGATATCTCGGAGCTGTGTTACAGGGCAGTGTGAAATGGAGAACCGCCCCTGACATTTTTGACAGCATATGTTTTAAGGTGTAAGAGAGGTATTTTTGCCATCTGGAAATAAAGCCAAGAGAAACTAAAGGGGGACAAAAATAACCCATAACCCACGCCACAGCAGAGTTGAGGAAAGCTGCTACTGATACATTCTCCCAAGCTCTCAGCAGCCTGTAATTATGAATTGGCTTACAGCTAAGATATTGATGGATATCACTCAAGAAGGAAAATGAGAATGTCTAGATTTTTTCACAGTGAACCTGTACTGAACTCTGGGTGACTTTCCTCCTATTTATAACCCTGTGTGAAGTTCAAGGAAACTTGTCCTGGAGGTTTCCCATGAGAGGAACTGTGTTTTTACCTGACTAAAGCTCTCTGAATATTTTCCCATTTTTTATTTGATCTAAGTGTGAACTTTCTCCACCCTCTGCCCCTCCTTCCTTTCTGGAGTGGTTAGAGAGGTTGATTGCAGCCAGGATTACACAAGAGGTGCCAGTTGCACACATGTTTTGCATAACTGTGCTGTGTTGATTTCAGACAGGGTGCCCCAAGTTCCCTCCCTGCCTTGCAACAGCAAGTCAAGATCTCTATCTTCATTCCTGAAGCTGGAGAAATGCTGGCGAGGCCCTGACTATTGAACCTTTGACAGAGAGCACCTGGATGGGACACTGCCCAGCCACACAGAGCTATCCCTTTGGAAGAGCCTCTGCTTACAGGTTGTTTGGGCTCTTTGTATCAAAGGTGCAAGAGTTGTTCTGCCTTCGGGAGGTGCTGCAAGTGATTGGTGCCAGCTCCTCTGTGTTAAGGGAATATGCTCCTGAAGCACATGTCCTTTCCTTCTATTCCAGCAAGAGGCATAAATGTTCTCATGTGCTATGAGACAGTCAAGGACCTCTCTTGGTGAGAATCCTGACTGGAAAATTAAGACAGGCTCATCCCAGTGCTCATTTTGGGGCTAGTTCAGTGTGGCTCTTATCTTTAGAAGCTGTGAGCTCTGCTTGATTTCAGTGAGAATTAGGGGCTTTGACAGCCTAAGCCTTAGCCTGTGTTCCAGTTCCTTTTGCCAGGAAATAGGTGCTTTCACCCTCCTGCCTCATTTATTTGGAGTGCATGTCAAGACCAAACTGAATGGGCCTTTGAGCAAGCTGGTCTAGTGAAAGGTGTCCCTGCCCATGGCAGGAGGGTTGGAACGAGGTGATTTTCCATCCCAAACCATTCTGTGATTCTGTGACGACAGCACAGGGTCCCCCCCAGCTGAACAGAACTGGGGCTGCTCCTAACAGGTGCTGGCTCATGGGTTAGAGCTACCTCACAGGTAGCCAGAGCCCAGATGATTTAAGGGCTTCAGGGTCTTTCTGAAAAATAAATCACTTGCAAAAAATACTCTGCAGAGGACCTGATATTGAGATTTTTATATAGAAAAGTGTCATGGGCCATAGACTCTCTCTCACTTGGATACCCTTCATGTGCCTGCATTTTGCTCGTTTCCTTGGAGACAGTGTCTTGTCTGAGAGCAGTTAGCCTTGGCTAGGAAAGGCCTGACATTTCTGGTTTGTGGGATAAAGCTGTGCTGATGAATTTTCCAACAACCACAGAGGCAGTATTTGGTACAAACATAAGCAGTTCTGAATAGGGTTATCATGTGGGCATCTCTAATACCCCTCTGGGGACACCACTGAAGTCCCTGGTGTGAGAGCAGGGTTCAAAGATCCTCGAGGAGAGCCCAGTGATCCCTGTCCCTCGGGTATCAGAAACGTTTGAGAAATTTCTCCCTTCCCTTTCCTTCTTCCAAAGAGCTGAGTCAGCTGGACTGGCATGTCTGGAACTCTGTGGCACCAGAGCAGGCAGGCTGCCAGCAGCATTACACACCGCATCCAAAGGAACACGTCACTCCTCTCTCTCACCTTTTTTTTCCCTTTGCAATCCCCACCCTCTCCCTTTTATTTTTCCTTGTTGATCCGTGTAGGTGAGTCAGAGAAACCTGCTCATCCACAGCCTGTTCCTTCTTGCCAAATCCTGGAGCAGCACTCCCAGTTCTTGTTGGGTGTCAGGAATAGGTTATGAAAACAAAAACTGATACAGTCGGTGTACTGGGTATGGAGCCCATAGCGTAAATGCATGCTGAATGTGCCACTTAGAATGTCTTCCTAACAGAGTGATTTCTTTTATAGGAGACAGCTTATTCTGTGATTCGTATATAATATTAGTTTTATTCCTATATAACACCAGGATGGAACAAGGAAATTATTTAAGGCATAAATTGGAGAATATTTAGGGAGAAAATCCATCTTAATTCCACTGAATTTTGAAACAACAGAAGAGTGGAAAATTTCCAGTAGGAAAATAGGTGATTCACGGAAGTGATTTTTGGCTCATGTTTTGGTATCAGTTGTAGTTTTACTAATCTGAAGAAATTCCATGGATATTGCCACAATTCCTCAGAGTTTACACTACTGATGAGTTTCTGACCCCAAGAATTAAAACATTGCAAATCTGGACTCCCATATCATAGATACTTTCAAATAAGAATGCAAGGTGATAAATTTGCCTTTTTATTTACCTTACAATATTTATTTCATGAGTGGGAAGGGAGTGAGTGAGCAAACATGCAAGTTAACTTTTCCTCTTTGGTCAGCTGACTCCAGGAGCTGGGACCTGACGGAAAGCACGGGATGGTGTCTGACTTGGGGTGAAACTGCAGGTGTTGGTGGTGCTGTAGGGTCAGGTGTGTCTCACTATCCATAGCTACATTTCCATCAGGCAGCATCAAAGCCTTGATTTTTGGCATCTTGTGTTGGAATGAAGCTGTTCAGCTGCAAAGAATAGATCATTCACCAGGAAAAGTGCTTTGTTGGACTTTTACGTGCCATAGTAAAATGTCCGTGTTAGCTATATTGTGGAAAATGTATCCATTATGTTCATACGGTCTTCTACGAGCAGTGAGTTTGTTCCAAGGGCTAAAAATGAGCCAACTTTGAGAGGCTGCAAGTACAGGTTTGGTTGAGAAGCACAAGATTTCTGCCTTGATCAGCATGAAGTGCTGGAGTACAGGCCCTGGGACAGGATCACAGCTTGGTGAAGAGGAGGGAAAGGCTATTTTGTGTCAGGTGGTATGTAACTCTTGGTGAGAGACAGTAATTTCTCGGAGTTCAAGCCCAAGACAAATGGAGAGGAAGGTTTACTGCCCAGCCACGTTCTGCAGGGGAGGAACCCAGAGGGCCAACGAAAGGGACCTGACAAAGGCAAGACATCAGTGTCACAGGTGGGAATGAACCCAGATGTTCTGAATTCCTATCTGCTGACCCAGTTACAAGACTTTCCACACAAATTAAAAGAATAGATGTAAGAAAATGATAAAGATTTTTTTTTTCTTCCAGGTATTGAGGAACAAGAAAATTTACATCCTTTCACTCTTGATTCAGACTTCTGGGTGAAATCACCTATTTCAAAGAGCCTAGTGGAGCCTTCAGTATGATTTTTTTTTTTTTTTTTCATCAGGGAATGTAGTTAAGTATATTCAGAGTTTCCTAAATGCCCTGCTTTTACAGGAAACCTTTTTAAAGTATTTCTGGATGCTTAGAGAGCTATTTTCTGTTGTCCAGCTTTTCTGTCTTTACTTTCAGTCTAAGCATTTGCTTTTTCTTCCCTTCTTTTCTTTTTCTTACTTTGGTTTCATTTCACACCTGTATTTAATTCCCTTTCATTTTGTCTACCTCCCTTTCAGTCACAATTACTTTCTGAATCTATCCAGGACTTGTAGTGCAAAGCTAATTGCACCAGAAAGGAAACATCCTAAAACCCAAAATCTTTCCTTCCTCCCTTCCTTTCTACTCATTCTCTCTACTCAAAAAACCTAAAAAATCCTGGGTATTAAGAAGTACTCTGAAATTGTTGTTATTTATTTTTTGTATTGAAACAAACAAACAACCATCCCACACAAACCCAAATCAACAAAAATCACAAAAAAAATACAAATAGGAAAAATATTGAGACTAACAGGAATTGCAGAATTTTACTACCTAGAAAAGATTAATGTAGTTTCAATATCAGGCCTAGACACTTGATGTAGAGGTTTGTGCTAGAACAGAAGCTGTCCAGTATCTCAGATTCCTCCCTTAAAGGACCCCATCAGCCTTAAAAAGATACCTTTACTGTTAACTTTGTTGTGCTGAGAATTGTTTTCCTACAAAATGGTCATGACTTCCTCCTGCCAAATACTCTGGTAAATTTTGAACATTGAGCAGTACAGACCACTGGTGTAGGTGAGAAAACCCTTTATTTTATATATGTCTTTTAATTTATATATTTATTTTATTTATATATCCCACCTTTATTTTGAGCTGCTCTGCATCATTGGTGATAAACACACGTGTTGTGAGGCAGGGAGCAAGAGCAGGGGAAGGGAAGGCTGCACAGGTGGGAGGAGACAGTCAGCTCTCTTGCTGTTTGACCTCATTTGACACTGGTGCAAGACATGGCAAAACCACATGCCTGAACAGCAGATCTTGATGAGGGTAACACGAAGGCATGGGCCACACTGATTCCTGGGCAGTTAGAAAAGTGTGAATAACAAATTTCATGTCCCAAAGGAGCCCATTAGTCTCACAGCCTGACCTGCTTTTGGAAGCAAGATTCCCTTCACTGTTGGCCTTGATCAAAATAAGTGAAAACTCCCAACATCAGTGGTTGGGAAAAGAAGAGGAGCTGTCAGTATTACTCTTCCCAGGTTGCTGTTATCTTCATGACAGCTTGGTCTTAATATCCTGCTTCCAAAACTTTGTTTCTGACAGTGACAAGAGAAGGGAAAACTTACAGGAAGGGAGTGTGTTCTTCCTGCTTGCTAATACAAGACATAAAACTGAAAGATGCCAGGTACTAAAAGATGCTTTTTCTCACATAGGAGCCTGTAGGTGGAACAGGGGAACTCATTGCCATGGGATGAGAAGAAATGGGTTAAGGGCTTCCTCAGTGATTTCAGGCAGGAGAAAACTTACCGAGTGTTATAGTGAAAGCTCAGCATGGTGTATTCTCTCTATCTCCTGTTGTTTGTATAGTATAGGATACCTGGTAGCACTTTGTTTGGCACTGCCTGCTCCAAATAATTCTTCTGTTCTGTTGGCTTTGTAATGCTAGGATATGCAAAGGGGCTGCACTTGGAATAGATGCAAACTGCACAGAGCTGATATGAATTGGCTTCAGGGTATTGCTTCCATAGACAAATCTGGCCCAACATCTACATTTGTTTTACCCAAAGAGGAAACAAAAACCCCTAAACAAAAGCACTTGTGAAGGGAGTGTTTGTCCAGCAGCATTCCTGATCTGCACCGAGGTGCCCACACCCTGTGCTGCCCCTGGGAGCTGTTCCTCCCCACCTGCAGTCGGAGCTCAGCTTGCGATGACGTGTGGATCTCCAGGCACCTCCTGACGTTCCTGCTGAGCTGTGGCACTGACGGGGAGTGGACAGGACAGGGCAGAGAGGAACAACAGGCCAACCTAAACTTGCTTTCATTTTACCTGCTCACTCTGTTTGCTGGGGCAGGGTTAAAATGAAGAGAAGCCAACAAGCACATTTTGGAAGATTTGCCTTGTGAACCAATTAACACTCCTCTTATGAAGTCAACTTTATATAATGTTAAAGGTCTGATGTGGAGTGGAAAGTACAGAGCTGGTGCACAGATTTAAGGTTTAACCTCTTTCTTCAGCCCGTTCCCACCCACATCCAGATAGCATGGAGACATTGCAGGGTGGAGGCTCCTTTCCAAAGTCACCTCTTGTATTCCTTGGAGGGCCTCTACCCCTTTAAAAGTAAGTGATGGTAAACCTGGCTGCTTTTAAGTCACTTTGAAGCCAGCTAGGTGATAAAACACCAGTTATTTTGTGGACTTCCTGGTTTGTGTTAGTTCATCTCAGCACCAGAGTACAATCTAAACAGAGTCCTTTTCTGGTATTATTTAAACATTTCAGAATCCATGTAGAATTCCACCAGTGCTGGGGTTCTGGACCTTCTGGGACATGTTGGCATGGGACTTGGACAGTGCATCCAGGTCATTGGCCTCGCAGCATTAAGTGCAGAACATTTGCACTTGAAATTTTCAAGTATATGTGGGGAGGGAAATCAGAATGCTTCATTGGCATTAATGTAAACTAAAAATTGAGTGTCAGATTCCTTTTGCCAGGTGTGAATGAAGGAAACAGTTAAACCATGAGAAATATATGAGGAGAGCTTCTATGTAGTGCAATATATGTTTATTGAGACATAGAATTGGAGCACGTACCTGTGAATTTCACCTCTTTCAAAACTAAATGCAACATTATTGCCCCTATCTGTGTTTTTCTTGATTTGGTGCATAATTTATTTGCATGTTTTCACATAGACAGGTACATTTTCCTTTGTTTTTTGCACATACAGAGACACAACATACAAACCTGCAAAGTGAACAGTCTTCTGTGCTGCAAAGGAAAAAAATGGGGTGTAAGGTTCTTGCTTTTTCTGTTTTAATGGGTGCTGCAAGATTGCGGCAGGAGCCGTGTAAATATCTGGACAATTTGGAAGTCACAGTAATTCTGTGACTGTGACAATGAAACAGGAATTCATAGTTAGTTTGTTTGTTTGTTTGTTTGTTAAACTTCTGGCACAAAAAGGGCACCTATTTATTTATAACCCTGGTGGCAGATTGAAACATTGTTTTATCTGTAAAATTCTGCAGATCAATTAATAAATAAATACAATCTAATGAATCATATTATATAACACAGCCACCAGTAGCTGCAAAATAAGTTGAAATATCTATGAAAGTAATAACAGGCTGCGGGCAGAACCTCCTGAAGGTACAAATAAGGACCCAACCCCTTAGATGCTGTACCTGAGCACTGATATTTACAGATTTACTCTAGATTCTGGCTGCATGGTTACTATAGACAGGGTATGGATAGGTAAAGTTTCTCTTGACTAGTGCATTTACTTCTAGCTGAGCTGTAGCATGGATGAAGTCCTCAGGGTTTATGTATAATCTGGTGTTTAGCACTGCTTGCTGTGGAATATGGAGGGAGAACTGAACATTGGTACAGTACTCACTGCTTGCTGCTTATTTGACAGTGCTGTAAACAACTGGCAGGTGTCAAGCTGCTGGTTTGTGCCCTGGAGGTGTTTATAGGAGAGGCAGGCATGTCTAGAAAACACTGGGGTTGGAGGTGCGATGTTGTGCCATTGTTTCACTGGGTGCTGATGTACCACGAGTACCCAGTCTGTTTCGCTGCCCGCTGTAATAGGACGTGGTAGCTGTCGACAGAAATCACTTATCATTGACTGCCACTGTGCAAAAAGTCAGGACAAGCTGTTTTTTATTTGCTGAGAACCTCACAAAATGTTGTGGCTGTTAAACAGCCACATATACATCAATAGGCAATTGATAATAATGTTGACTAAGAGGCATTGGGCCACGAGGTCACGAAGTCAGTTGAGTGCTCTATTGCGAGCTCCAAGTCAAGAAAGTACCAGTTGCCCAAAGACCTGTATGTAGGCTTCTCCTGTTGTACTGCTGCAGTTTGACTTTTGAACCTTTTGAGGTGTCCAGAAACCTTACTAAGCACAAATCTACTTGTGTGATCTCCTCTACTGCATGATCTGGTGACCCAGCCCTTTACCACATGGCCTCATGAACCCTAATACTTGGCCCAAAATATGTTAATCTAAAAGGTCCATGTAAAATAGAGACATCAGAATTCCGTGAGGTCCAGAAACGTATCTACATCCCTTGAAACATACCACAGGTATTGCTGCCTGCTCTTGGACTGGGATGATTAAAAAATTAATGTAAAGTTTTCATAATGTGACCAGAGATTTTGTTCTTTCTGAAAATCAGATTGCTTTAAGATGTCGCAGGTTGGGCCCTCAGGAGAGGATGCACTTGACACTGGGTGTCTCCAGTCCGTGTTTGTGTGCTCTAGCAGCCTGAAGCTTTATTTTAGATGTTTACATGTTGTGACTTCTGCATGCAGGTTGTTTTGGACAGTCTTGGGCTGGGTGTGGAACGTGACCTTATTTCTGAACTCCAGTGTATACGGGTATTCTCTGTGTGTGTGTAATCTCACAGGCAAAAAAAAAAAAAGCAACACATCAAAGAGCCCCCATGAATTTCAATTAACACATTTACAGTCATTAAGCACAGCAGTGAGATACAGCTTCGGAGTGGGAGGCAGTTCCCTTTGCAAAGCTACATGCTGCTCAGAGCCAGCATGGGCTTAGGTCTCACTCTAATTTTTTTTGTGATTAGTTCGCTCAGGGGTCTGTTATTCATGTAAATATTTTTGTGTGTGAGGCTTTGAGCCAGGCAGCTCTAGACAAGCCGAGGTGCACTGTTTAATTACAGTAGCGAGGCACAGCCACCGTGTTCATCTCCACAGCCTCAGCCCTCCTGCTGGGAGCCTCGGCCCTGCCTCGGCCCTCTCTGGTTCTCACAACTGCATCCTTGGCACGAGGAACTGGAGGTGGGAAGGACAACGGGAGCTGTTATAGCCACCTTTCTGCAACTATTGCACCCTCTCTTTTTTGTCCCATGTGGGGTAAATGTCGCCAAGCTCGGGGCGTTTGGCATCCCCCTGCACTCGCTGTTTCCCGGTCTGAAAGGACTCCATGCAGCACAATGCCACATGTGGTTTTATTTCTGATTTGATTTTCTTATTGTTCCTCTGCTCTGTGCCATCCTAAGTATCTCCTCCTGCTCTTTAATGTTCACTCCCATACCTAATATAATCACAGTGTATTATTAAGTCCTTAATTTCTCAGTAGAGGTACCGGTGCTATTTTTCTGTGTCTCCCTACTTGTAAGTGCTCCACAAAATTAGCCTCTGTGCATCTGGCAAAGTGCACGAGTTCATTTACATGCTGTGAAGAAGGGAATTATTACCTTAATCATACGTATGAATAATTGAAGCCCAGGAAATCAGAATAGCTTGCCTGCAGTCACAAATTTGTAGTGTAGCCAAGAGTTGAACCCTATGTTCCCTAGTCCCAACCCAGCACCTTAATCACATTTCCTACCTCTGTGTTAAAGCTGATTGTGCTCTGATAAGTCCCATTCAAGGCAAAGGGCTGCCTCGTAGGCACTGTGTGACTGCAGAACGGTTCCCTTCACTCAGGTACCTTCCAGTTTTAGGGAAGAAAACAATTAGTGAATTAATAAAGGTTATGATTAAGATGGGGGACTCTACAGCCTCACTGATACGTTGAGATGCTCAAATGCATCCAGAAGAGGGCAACAAGGCTGGTGAAGGGTCTAGAATACAAGACCTAGGAGGAGTGGATGACGGAGCTGGGGTTGTTTAGCCTGGAGAAAAGGAGGCTCAGGGGAGACCTTATCACTCTCTAGAACTCCCTGAAAGGTGGTTGTAGTCAGGCGGGGATTGGTCTCTTCTCCCAGATTACAACTGACAGGATGAGAGGACACAGCCTTCCCTGTGCCAGGGGAAGTTTAGGCTGGACATTAGGAAAAAAATTCTTCACAGAAAGAGTGACTGGGCGTTGGAATGGGCTGCCCAGGGAGGTGGTGGAATCATTGTCCCTGGAGGTGTTTACAAAGACTGGACGTGGCACTCAGTGCCATGGTTTAATTGATGAGGACGTGTTAGGTCATAGGTTGGACTTGATGATATCAAAGGTCTTTTCCAACCTAGTTCATTCTGTGATTCTGTGAAGTAGAAGCTCAAAAGAACGTTTTAACTTCAACACTGCTTCAGAAAGCTTCAGTCAGAGAGTTCTGATGTTTGCTCCAGCTCCGGGGTGCTAGGGGCTGAGCAGGAGTCCAGATTTTAAAGAAATAAGTCCCACTCAGTGCACTGCTGTCAGAGGGTCTCTTGGTCTGAGCCAAAAGTAGCTACATTAGATAACCATACAGTGCAAAACTCCTGGCTGGCTCCGCTTCCACAGTCTGGCCAGGGCAATAGAGCAAAAAGAATGGAAATCTGAGGCAAAGCCTCTGCTCCTTGGACTGGGCTGGCCCACATCACACGGGCAGCAATGCCCAGCCCTGCCTGAGCAGGAGGTGTGAGTGCTCGAGCTGTGGCCAGGACCTGGGACATGAGCGAATGGACAGGGAGGAATTCTGCACTGCATTGCTGCAGAGGGAAATGTGCTACCCAAAACAGGGAGTGTTGTGTCAGTGCTCCTAAGGGAGGCAGGATTTTAGCTCACTAAAGTGCGTTGTAGCTCTGGAGCCGTTCCAGAAGCCTGTCTCGCTTTATATGCTTATGGCAAGGTGGTACCTGGGATGCCTTGTTGTTTCCCTTTGACTTACTTTATATTCTGCTATGCACTCCCATCTCTTTTGAGAGCAAAATGCTGTGTGAATGCCTTGCAGGCTCTTTCTCTTTCACTGACCTTTTTTTATGACTTTAAAGAAGTTTCCCTAGGCCCGAGTCTGCTTTCTGTCTTGAATATTGACCTTAGAGTTACACCATCTCATTGTCACTGCACACAGACTTCTCAGCTATCAAAGTTCACCCACAGGACTCAAAGTATTCCTAACTCAGAAACACCTTGCTTTTATGTCCTCCTCCTCTTTCCCCTCCTCCCTCCACATGAGCATTTTAATTTCACAAGCAAAATACGTTTTGCTGTGAATTTTGATGAGTGGTTCACCTGTTTCCAGGGTAAAAATTGTACTTCAAATTTAAATGTCTTTTTCACTGTGACTGTCATAATATTTTCCATTTGTGGCTGAGATTCCACTGTGGGTTTTCTGTGCCATGTTGTCATCTGTCCAAATCTGAGCTTAAATGCGTGGAAATTCTGACATTTCAGTGAGAAATATAAAGTGGGTTTTTTATGTTCTTCAAGTTAGCTGTTTCATAGGTGTGGCCACTGGGTTTTGCCCAGTGCTCTGGTCTTTCCCAGTTCAACAACAGATCAAAGATTTCTCAAGTTTTTGGGCTTGTTTGCATTGACTGTGCCGTGTCATTTTTGTGAGAATAAGTGACACAGATTTTTTTATCTGATTGTTGATCCTGAAAAGGTGATAAGGGAATAATTACCCCAAACCAGGGATTTCCAGCCTGACTTTGCTTGGCAGGTGATGGTCGTGTATGATGCCAAATGTGGTGTCCGTGTAGGTGCGGATCTTGGAGAAGGCAGCTTCGAATCAAGCAAACTTGGAGTGGTTTCACAGTGGAAGTGGCTCCGTGGTGGAAAGACCTGTCTCTAGTGGGGGTTTTGAGAGAGGTTTGGTAGGCGTAGTTCTCTTGGACTCCTTACCCTCAAGTCAATGCCCTATAGACAGAGACTGCTTATGCCCAGTAGTGTGAGCTACATGTTTCGGGGGCAAATTTTGAATATCACTGTTTACCTACACTAAAGTATTTGACAAAGGCTGAAATCTTTTTCGTCAGTCATGTGGTTTCATGTTGGGTTGTTATGTGGAACAAAGTATGCTGTTGAGAATATCACTGAAATTGAATTCTCTAAAAGGCTTTTGCAGCTTTCTATCAGGTAGTATGAAATACATAGAGATGTACACCCACTGGCAACATTCACTTCCTTTTTTTTTTCTCATTAACTTCTTTGAGAATACAAGGGGATATTTGCAGCTATTTCAGTGGCTTGACATTTGTCACATTGATACAATTTCTAAAATCTAAACTGTAGTTGCTGCCTCAGCTCACTGAACCTCTTACCAAACAGGCTGTGAGAATTGCTGGTGACACAAACTCCTGCTATCGGAACTGATTCCATTGTGGTCTGACCTGATCAATTGCTCTTTAACACAAGTCACAGTCACTCTATGTAATTTTATAGTGTAAATCAGATTTTACACCTGTGGGGCTATGATATGATTGCACCTCTGGAGCCAGGGGGAACAGATTTGAGAAATAAACGCATGGGAGTTGTGCTTGATCCTACTCAGCTGGTGCTCACAAACTTCATTCTTTGTAGTTGTGTATTAAGCAACCGGACTAACATTTGCCACATGTTGTTTATTCTCTTATCTTTTCCCCAGAGAAGGGAATGTGTGTGCTGGGACTATTTCTTTCCTTGAGGAATTATGTTCCTCAAATCCCATATTGCCTGTAGAAATCATGTCTTTATCATTAGCTTTTATCATCTCTATTAACCTTTAAATTTGATGGAATTTGGGTAGCTGACCATCCGAGATATAATTGGAAAAGCTCTGCCATGTTGTATGTGAATAGTTACTGAAATGGTTGCAATGCAGGGAGCAACCATTTGAAGAGGTCTAATAAAACCTCTTTTTTGATTGTTAATTATTAATTTTTTATAAAACGAGCTTGTAGCGGAATATTTCTCTCTGTGTTAAATGATAATGATTAATTGTAGCTGCCTAAAATAGCTGCGAGCAATCACCCCTTTTCCTAGTGTCTTACAGTTTATCTATGTTGCTTGATAGCTTCATGTAGCCAAACTGGGTGGGCTAATTCAGCCCTGCTTCAGCTCAGTGAACATAATTTGTTCATTGCACTGGATTTTTTTTTTATTAGACACCCCATTAGCTTCTAATGAAGGTGTCAGACTGACAGACATTGATGCCATCTAGATGCACGATGAAGCATTGTAATGGTGGTTATAGAAGTCTTTCCATCCTGGGGAGCCTCCGGTGTGTTTTCCTAAAGGTTTGTCCAGAATGAGCTGGCTGGTTTATGTTTGAGAGCTGAGGCTCAATCCAGATCGTTCACATCAAGGGCAATTATTCTGGGAATGATAATGAGTCTCATGCTGGGCCTCCACTGAGAATTCCATTACCAGCTTCAGTTAAGGCAACAGTGTAAGCAAGTGAGCAAACTAAAATAAAGGCCACAACAACTCTTTGGTCTAAGACACACTTTCTTGAGGATAAGCCTTATCTCAAAATAAAGAAATCCACAAATTGGATACTTATTAAAAGCAGGGGTTTCTTTTCCTTGGTGGAAAACTTTGTTGTTCCACTGAAATGCACACACGAACTTCTTGGGAAAACCTGAAGCTTTCTGCAAGCATGTTCTTTTCATCAAATCCCCTTTTTCTGAGACAGAAACATTTGAAAATGTTGGACCAGTTCTGATACCACAGGCTCAGGCTTTTTCTTCTTCCATTATGGGATGTGGCATGTGCTGGTCCTGCTGAGGGCCCAGAGAATTGCCCTGACTCGGGTTTTTCATGTTTGAGCCCTCTGCCCAGCTCATTCTTGGCTGTGCCTGTCCCCCCACAGCTTCCCTGCATTTTCTCATCCCAGTGGTGACCATGCAGTTTGGCTGCAATTAGTACAGCTCAAATTTCATTAAGTAAATGACTGTGAAAAGCTTTCAATATTGGGAGAAACCCGATAGAAACATGTAGATTACCCAACAGAGGATGTTCTCAATTTCTTTGGCCAGAAACTAAAATTCTTACCTAAGATTTTCAAAACTCTGGAAGAAGTTTGACCTTCCTGTTCCCTCAGCCAGCTCTGAAGTCTGCGGCCGATGGTGTTTTACTAGACTTGCAGCACTGACTTAATAGCTCTTTAGTTATTAGAGGATAAATGTTCATGTTCTACAAGTTTAAATTATATTAAAAGCCTTTATTAGCACCACTTGGCAAAATACCTTCTGGCTAGCTTTCTGGCCTTGGGCTAGGCCATTCTTGTGGTTTCTTAATGACATACTATGAAGTGGATATAATTTATGAGAATTTGGTGCCAGGTTTTGCGTGTATTAAGAAGCATTTGCTGTTCGTGCTTAATGCTGCTGAGCAAAACGAAAAATATTAAAAACTTGAGTTACATCTTGCATTCATCTGACTTGATTTTCATTGTACATGGCCTTTGGTATTTTTATGTATATATGCTATATATTTTTTAATATTATCTGGTCTCTGAATTACTGGTGGTTGTTCAATTCTGGCGTGCAACAGTGCTGTTACCAGAGTTACTTTCTATTTATTTTCCAAGCCTCCCTGAGTAATTTTGGCAAAGTTTTCTCAATTGAAGAACTCCTCTGAGCCACGTAGTGGGTTTCCCCAACTGGGAGAAGAACTAGGCCACTGGGGCGGCTCATTTTTGTGAAGGCAACTGTTTGTGCCCTGGACCTGAGGCCTCAGAAGTTTCTTTCCCACGAGACTTGGTGACGCGCGGGCAGTGCTGGGGTGTGATTCAGCTGGTTGGTATTTTCCCCCTCTCGGCATCTGTTTGTTTGCTTTGCCACCAAGGCCGCCTCCTTTTCCTTCTGCTGATACGGCGTTAGTGTGAAAAACGGATGGGGGCAAAGCACCCAGCAGGTGGGAGGAGGCATCTGCGGTGGGAAAATGGGGCTGGGAGAAAGGTCTGGGGCTTGAGTAACCTTTCTTAGGTGTCTTTCCATCACAAGAGTCGTTTGTGGTAGAAGTGTGGGCTTTGCTGGTTGCAGAAGTGGGCTGCCGTGGATCTGACCCGATGCTCTCATTCTTTCCGCAGTGGGGAAGCCTCACAAGTGCAACTACTGTGGCCGGAGCTACAAGCAGCGCAGTTCTCTGGAGGAGCACAAGGAACGCTGCCACAACTATCTGCAGAATGTCAGTCTGGAGGCTGCTGGGCAGGTCATGAGTCACCATGGTGGGTGCAAACCGCCTCCCGAGCTCCCTTGGACTTGGAGCGTCTTGTGCGGGTGTTTTTTCCATCTCTTTTTCTTCCTTCCTTTCGTCTTTGCATCACTTCCCTCTTAGAGATTGCTTACACTCAGAGAGGCAGGAGAGGAGAGGAAAAGATGGGCAAAAATCCTCACTCTGTCCAGTTTAACAGCCCTATTTGTGTTTATTTTGTTTAAGTCAGTATTTCACTTTTTAATATGCGTACATATGGAGACATGAAAATAAAGGCAAGTCACCTGTTCAAAATTAGCCCAAAAGTCCTATCATAGAATCATAGAATGGTTTGGGTTGGAAGGGACCTTAAAGACCCTCCAATTCCACCCACCTGCCATGGACAGGGACACCTTCCACCACACCAGGTTGCTCCAAGCCCCATCCAATCTGGCCTTGGACACTCCCAGGGATGGGGCAGCCACAGCTTCTCTGGGCAACCTGTGCCAGGGCCTCGCCACCCTCAAAGGGGGGAATTTCTTCGCAACATCCCATCTATCCCTGCCCTCTGGCAGTCTGAAGCCATTCTCCTTTGTCCTGTCCTTCCATCCCTTGTCTCGAGTCCCTCTCCAGCTCTCCTGGAGCCCCTTTAGGCAGCTCTAAGGTCTCCTTGGAGCCTTCTCCAGGTGAACACCCCCAGCTCTGCCAGCCTGGCTCCAGAGCAGAGGGGCTCCAGCCCTTGGAACATCTCCATGGCCTCCTCTGGACTCGCTCCAACAGCTCCATGTCCTTCTTATGTTGGGGGTCGAAGCCGTGTGTAAAATGTATGATTCCCTTCCCCTTCCTTTCTGATAGTGAGTGATAATTAGAAAAGATAAGGATGGTAGAGGAATTCAGAAGTCATTATTTCTACCCTCTGTAATATTATCTTATCCCTCCAAAAAGGGGAAGGATGGATGTAAAAATCTCTAGAGCAGAATGGAATTCAGTAGTGTTGTAGAAAGTAATTATAACAAAAAAATGTTTGTATGCATTTACATTTGCTGGTATTAATATGTTAACTAACACTGCATGTGTTAATATACATAAGGACTGAAGATTGCCAAAAAGATTGTTGAAAGCAAGAAATGTCAAACTCTGTGAATTTGTTTTCAGAAATTTCATGAGCTATTAGTATGGATAATGAGCATAATGTCTCAGACTGCAGGGTTGAAGGCTTATCCGTAGTTCTAAATGCTAAATGGTAGCTGTCCAAAAATGGTTATAATTTTATTCAAAATTAGTGGCTCACAAACTCTTCTAAAAGTGAACTTCTTTTAACTTTTCAAAGTTGTCTTTAGATGTTTGTTACTTGCAGTATTTAAATTTTTTTACTATTCAGAAAATATAAAAATGGTACATTTTCCATTTTGATTAAAAATTACCATATACCTACAAATACCAAAAAAAGTTAGGTTGTGGGTAAACAAAAAAGCAAAAGAACACTTCCACTTTTTTTTTTCCATTTTGCTTATCATGGTTGAGTGGAGTCATATGGCTTCATCTGGAAATTATTTCTGTAAAATCATTTCTACAAACCTGAAAATGCAAGCTGAAATAAAATCTATTCAGCATTGCTAATATAGGCTATATTTTGGTGACAGAAATCTCCAAAATCTTTTAAATAGTACTTTCCCATGACCAATTTAAGCCTATAAAGGCACACTAGACATTTTTAGTACACGTTGCCAAAATATTCATACAGCTCTATTAAGTAATTGCTCTCTTTGTAGACACCCTGGAGACTAAAATCAACATTTAAAATGTCATTGGTGATTTTAAAGATATTGAAGTGAATTATTATCTGCCTGAGGTGGCTTTTTTCTGGTAAAAGTCAGTGCAGTCAGGCAGATTTCAGAGCTTTGCTCTTTGGAGGTACCTATTGTGGGGCTTGGTCGGTTAGGTAGGAGTTGAAGCACTGAGTTAATTCCCAACGAAATACACGCTCCTCGTGTAACATGGGCATGCCTGTCTTGTTAGCCAGGGAGGGATGCCTTCAGTCAGCCTTTCCTTAGTGAATAACAGGAAGCTGCCTGTAGCTGTGACAGCCAGGATGTTTGAGATCCTGCTGTGGAGGAGCTTCCCAAATGCCGCTCAGTGTTTGGGTTTATTAGACAATTATTTATTAAAATAATAAATTAAAATAATTAAACGTTCTGAGGAAATCTAAAGCTTTTTCTAAGCTGCCTAATGCCATGACAAGAAGGAAAAGTCCTTAACCTTGTCTACCCAAAGAAGCTGCAGTGGTTGACCTTGCATTGATTTTTCTACTACCTGAAGTTAAACCAGTGCAAACCCCATGTGGACAGTTCTTTTATTTACAGCCTGACTGACTTTGCTTGGGCTTAAAATAGAAGTGTTCACACAACCACTTCACTTTTCTCAACAAAATTAGCTTAAAACAGCACTTTGAATTCAACTAGTGCCTCTTTCTCCTCCAGGCAAATATGTCTGTGCCTCCCCTGGTGAATGTTTAAGGGGATGTTTGATCCACTGTCTTCATTTAGTTGTTTAGTGAGGGCACAGCGAGGACAGGCAGCAACAGGGAGCTCCAGATTCAACTGGGACCAGTGATAACTCTCAGCTCACATACCAGCATCACTCGCCCCGGTGAGGCTCAACATGAGGGTCATGAGCACCAACCTGTAGAGGTCTGCAGCCAAGTCCTTTTTCCCGGGACTGTAAAGACACCAGGGAAGAGTACAAAAAGGATTACTCGGCTTAACATTAGGCCTTACACTAACCCTGAAAAAATTGTATTAATTTCCTTCACTCCCATGTCACACATGGAAATGATATTCCTGAGGATGACCAAGAGTATGCTTTGGAGACTTTTATTTTACATCCCGTTGGGGCTGAGCTTTCCTGACTCTCTTTCCAAATGCTTGGTGTTTTGTTTTTGCTGGGCATTTTGAAGCCTTGGAGTGCATTTTGGTGTGACTCCTGTTCACAACTTCACCATTGCACATGGAATAGGGAGAGGAGGGGATTTTCTTATCCCTACCAGCATCCTGCTCCTCCTGCTTTAACAACACCAGCATTGGCCAACACTAAACATTGATCCAAATTATTTCTGCATAGACTAGTTGTTCCAGAAAACTGGAAGGAGCCCCTAGAGGGTTTGGATTTTTTTCAAGCATTGTGCACAAGCCCATCAGTTTACAGGCGTGCTACAGACATCTACTTTGGTGCTTTCAATTATCTCTGTCTTGCAGATGGCTGGATCACCTGACTGAAGCCACAAGGGGAAGCAAGAGAGGAGGAAGGGGGGCTAGTTTTGGGGGGTGGGTAGGAATGTACAAGTCTCTGGGTCTCACTCCATCCTCTTGCAGGGTGCCATTTGCTTGTTGAGCTGCCCCTCCTTGTGTTCCTGTTCCCTGCTCAGCAGGAGAGATGCTGCAAGAGAGATCCCATGATTTTGTTGTTGAAAATTTTCAGCTAAACAGCGCTGGCTCTGGAAGGAGAAATTAGTCTGCAGTCTGCTAGCTAGCAGTGGGTTGGGGGTGACAAAAGGGACGGTCCCTGAATGCCAAGAACATGACCTTTGCAGGAAAGAACAGGGAGAAATGTTGAAGGCTAGCTATGGTTTATACCCAGTTATGCCTTCTTCTCCACCACCACAAAGCCAAAAGTCCAGAGAAATTCTTCTAGGGGAATGGAGAAGGGTACTCCTTTCAGGAGAAGGAGAAAGAAGCCTAGCCCTAGGCTGTGCAAGGCTCAAAGGCCAGCTCCACATAAAACACACAATGGCCTTGTGTCTTTCCCTCTTACATAGTTGCTTAAAACGTCGTTAAAATGCTGGTCCCACAGGACACTTCACACCAGGGTCCATGGGAATATTTCCTGTCATTTCTCTGCACACACACACTTCTTTTAAATAGCAATATTGTGAGCTTCAGAAAGGAAATTGAGGTTGATGGAGTAATACTAATTTATACCAGCTGAGACTTAGCCCAGTGTCTGGTGTCTGCACACAAAAGTATTTATCAGCAAAACACACACTGGGTAATTTTTTTACTTCTCTTTTTTCCCCTATTCTTTCCTCACTGGAACAGCATAAACTTTTTTTAATAGTTCTTGTGGTTTCTTACAAATTTAGAAGTAAAAAGTTAAAGATAATCACTTTGAGCACTATGATTGAAAGACCAGTGTCTTCAGGAAAAGAAAGACTGTTCTGAAGACGATCCAAGTTTGTGAATTGAGAGTTTAGGTTTAGAAACAACACTTTGTGTTAACTGCAGTTGAGAGTATCGACAGTGTCAGAGGTGGTGAACTCTTCCATGGGCAATCCAGGAGCACACCCTGATAGTTGATGAAAAACATCCCTGAACAAAAACATACTCAAGTGTGGGCTTTTCCTGGGCTGGAAGTTTGATTTTTAGAATAAAATAGTCTTCCTGAGCTGAGACTGTAAATGCTCAGCATAAAATGAGTTGCTGTATCTGAGCTAGTTATATCCTGTCAGCTGTTCTTTGGTTGCTCTCACTACCAAGGTAGTGAAGTAGGATGTACTACAACAAAAAAGGAACTGCATTTACTGCTGAGTAAATGCGTACACGAGCTTCTACCACAGAGCAGCTGATTGTTGAGAACTGGTAGTTGTGTGTGATCAGTTTGGTTTTCCCCTTTCTTATTTTGTTTTTCCTGAAAAAAAAAATAATGGAGGCTGAGCTATGCATCCCTTATTTGTGTGTTTTTTAAGTTGAAATGAAAGTGAATGTATCTAGAATTGTCAATGTGATATTTAACTCTTTGGGTTTCTAAAATGTGAAATCTCATCTGTGTGGTCCAGTTTTACCTGCCATTTAAATGGTTTCAGAAACTAGACTATTTCCTTCTTTCCCTTCTCCCAGGAAATCTGCATAACAAAACACACTCTGGTGATGTATTTACATTGTAACACAAATATTGGTGTGATTCAGTGATTCTGTTGCAAAAGAGCCATGCCCTGGGTTATGGACTTGGGTTCTGAGGTGGGAAAAAATACCTTCAGCATGAAAGATAGAAAAGAAAATGCTTTTATTGTTGATGATTTTAGTTTTAAAATGAGTCCAAACAGGATTTTTGCCCGACTTAGGGAAGAGCAGATGTCTTTTTTAGCACTATTCATTTTTCATGGAAGAAAGGTTTCAAATTCTGTGTAGGAAATTTTACACACATATGCCCAGCAGCAGAATTATTTAATTATTACTTAATTGTTATAAGACCATACAAATGTTGCTACATTTGGGGCTTATTCAGATGGCTTTTTAAGTAATCAGGAGCTTTAAACTGGTTCAGGATGCCTTGAGCAGGTGTTCCTAGGAGGGATTGAGAGCCCACTGCACCTTCCTAGCACCACACCACCAGCCTTGTGTGTCCTGTGTGCCAAGGGCTGGAAATCCTTGGAGTGGCACCCAGGTGGACGTGGCCCATGGCAGTCACATCCCAGGATTCACACGGTGTGTGCGTGCATGTGCATGCATCCGCTGAGCTTGGGTAAGCCAAAAAGGACAGTCAGATGCCAGTTCCCAGTGAAAATCAGCAGACATAATCTTTCCTTTCTTCCCAAATCTCCTTGGTAAATACTTGAGTAGTGCGGATAGCTCCTGACCAAGCACGGTATTTAATTAACCTTAAAACTTTACCCTTACCTATTACAGTATTCCCAGCCTCCCAGTCTGCACTGGGCATTAATTAGGTCACTTAAACACTGCATCCCATTTTGTTGCAACATTAGATTCATTTCATATTTATGCCTTTTTTTCCCTCCTTTTCAGTGATGCCAGCAGGACTGCCTTGTAAATGAGAAACCATTGTGTTTCTCAGGGGGAGCATCCTGTACAAATAAAAAAGCAGCAGAGTAAATCATTTTATAGCATATGGTAGATTCTAAGCCTCAAAGTACTCAGCTTTCCATAGCAGCAGAGGCACAAATGGAATCAAATGAATAAATTGCCATGTTTTCTTATTATGGATGTTTGAATTGAGAAGTTCACCTGAGCAGATACTCTGTTTTGTAATTGCCTGGTATTTGCTCTTCCTTACTAGAAAGAAGGCAGAGACAAGGCTTTTATCACCCCATTTTTTGTGTATTATGTGCTAGCAAACAGCTGTGTTTAGGAACAGGGGGGTGATTATTCTATGTCAGGATCCTGAAGGTAGTGCAGTTACATGGGAGGAAAGTGGGCTGGTGGTGTTCATTTATGGCACTGTCTGGGAGAAGGTGTCTGTGACACAAAAGCCTGCCATGGTGAGAGACCGGAGGAGGGCTGGCAGAACATGAGGGTGCCAGTCCTTCTCTGCCACCTCTGCAATACCCAGCACTTCACTGGGAGCCTGATCTAAGACACGGAATGCAATGGCTTCCTCTCAGCTTTCAAACTGTAGGAACTCTGTGCAAGATCACCCCAGTTTCTGTTTTTCTGCCATCTGTTCTTTATACCCCAACCATCCCATTAGCACATGGACTGGTGGCTGATCCCTCTCTGGTTTTTCTTGCTGTCTCCCAAAGATGAACGTAGGACAATTAGGCCTGGTATCAAACTCATAGCAGCAGAGCAGAGCTACATACTTGATATATATTGCGAATGACTGGGACTCTCCAGGCCTGATCCACAGTCTGGTACCATTGACCCTTCTTGGTGGTTATAAGAGGATGCTCAACAAAACCAAAGTACTTTGTAGGTACTTAAGAATGGCTATATCAGCAAGTGACATAAAACTCTGTGCAAGTGGCTCACTACCCTGGTCAGAAGCCTGTGCAATTCCTAATTTTAGCTTTAGCACCTTATTCCCTAAATGAACAAATGACAAAGAGTGAAATGAGTAAAGACAGAAGTTACTGATTTTTTGTTTTTGTCTCAAATGCAATGTATGAGCATTCCCCTGATGTAGTTAGCACAGGAATGCTCCCTGCTGATCCCAGTGATGTGAAGTAAGATGCAGAAAAACTCTGTTCGCAGATTGTTAGAACTGTGCTTGAGGGGATAAAATACTAATCAAAAAATGGGTAGTTTCTGTGTCTGATTCTGAAGGGAATTTCCATGTGATGTTAATCCTGTAATTCCAGTACAGTGTGTGTTGATTTTACAGTCTCATTACAATGAGTGAAGAGAGGAAATATGCTTTAGCAAACTGATCCTTCATTTGAGAACCCTTTGTCTTAGGGAACACACAGCCAGGCCCAGCAAATACAACTCCTCAATGCCTTGTGTGATTTTTAATCCTTGAAATTAGTGCAAAAAGATAATAATAAGAGTAATTATGCTGTATGATAAGTGTGAAGGGAATACACAAAGAACGATAACTAAAGATTTACATTGGTGACAGGTGACCGTATTGAAGAGAGAATAACACAAAATGTCACCTACAGAGTGAGTTTTCAAAATTGTCCCCTCTTCACTGGTGATCTTGAGTGTCCGGAACAAAACAAGTCCTTTTATAAATGCTTAAAGTTGGATTCCTGCTAAATGAGATGTTCCCGAGAAGAGATGTTTTGTGAATGTGGCTCTGCTTACAGGTGATTGCTGTCTTGATGCCCAAAGTGTTCTCACACCTTGCTTTATGTTGTGTTGCACTTGCTGCACAGTCAGCAGGACTCAAATGATTTGTGTTGTCTGTGAAGTGTAGACCAGACCTGTCTGATACCATTTTTTATTTTATGTAGTACCTGCTCTGGAAGATTGTAAGGAACAAGAGCCTGTGATGGACAACAATATTTCTGTGGTGCCTTTTGAGAGACCTGCTGTTATAGAGAAGCTGACAAGCAACATGGGAAAGCGTAAAAGCTCCACCCCACAGAAGTTTGTGGGTAAGCGGGAAATGAGCCTTTTATTCTTTTTAGTGCATGGGTATAGGTTACGTGCTGTTTGTAACAGCCAGGAGAACAAGGGGAAAAGTAGCACTCTCACAACTTGGTTCTGATACAACAATGGAGGTGGTTAAATCACAGCAAGAAATCATGATAATTACTGAGTTTATTTTACCAATCCAGAGAATTCAAAAGTGAAGTCCACTGTCATGAAAATGCCTTAGAAGACGTTGAGCTTTTTACTTAACAGTGGTTTTTTTGTGTTTTTTCTTAAACTTTTCTCTAGCCCTTTTGGGATTTAGACTTGTCATCTTCCCTCTCCTTGCTCCAGAAAAAAAAAACAACAAAAACAAAAACAAGCTAAGACTGTCATATAATTATCTGCCTCCATATGTGTTAAAAAAACAAACACCAAGTATCTCAAGACTTCTAATTTGTATTAAATTCCTGACTCTTGGCAGCAACTGGTCTGATAATACTGGCATGAGGAAGTAAATCACATCCCTTGTGTTGGAAGAAGTTCTTTCTCTGAGTGCAGCACCCTGCGCACAATAAACTTATTAATGCATGAATATGAAAGAGCACTGGGTGGCTTTTGGTTACTAGATTTAGAATCCTAGGTCAAGAATTCATATTTTGCTTTGTGTCTTGACATATTAAAATTATTCAGCTTGTAACAGGTGACAGTATGGAGAATTTTACTTGGTTTGAGCTGTAACTTTAAACTGCTTTTTACTGCTACTGAAGCAATGCAGAACTTCTCAGGAGGGAAGCTGGAACAGAGAATTGTTTGGGGTGTCAGACTGCAGTCACGAAATCGGCATTTTCCATGCTCACTCCCTGGAAGGGCAGTCACACAGAACTTAAGGGTGTCTCATTCTGCCTACACTAAGGACACTTATAGAGAGGATCAGAGGACTGTAAGCAATTAACACAGCCATTTAGAAAAGTTGTTGCCCCTCAGCTAAATGCAGATTCAGATGGATTTGTTAAATCACCCCTGAAGGTGGCTGTAAGTAACCTACATGGTTTGGAATAGCAGGGGGCCAGCAGTGTGCAGCAGCTCACCTGGGGGTCCTGACACACTGACCTGGCTGCTCTCGGTCAGCTGACCATCCCCAAATATCAGTGCTGGGCCAAGGTTAGGCCAGCAATGTTCCATCCCACATGAGGAACTGGGAGACATCAGAATTTCCTATGTTGTTATATTTTTAGACCAGAAGGGTGATTTTACTTGTCCACTCACACACCATTGACCATATGTTGTTCTTGTGTTCAGAGGTAAATCTACTGGTTGGAAATCCTTGCCTGAGAGATGCTGTACCACATTATTATTCTCTTCAGCAGGTTATACTACTTTGTTGTTAGATAACTCTGTTTTTTTCTATAGGTGTAACATGTCATTATCCATACGTAGGAAAAAAAGTACCTCCTTTCATATTTACCATATCTTATTTTTCTGATCTTTCATGGCATCAGAGTGTTTAGATTGAATAACAACAGTCTTCACTTGGCTGCCTTTCTTGGTTTTTTTTTTTCCCCTCCACCATGACCTCACTTTTCTTCCCTTTTTCTCCCCAATTAAATATTGTTCAAGTCTATCAGGAAGAATGTGTAATGGTTCTCTTGCTTGCAGGAAATTTTCCTGTGCATACTGCAAGCGTGGCACCTGGCCAAAACAACTTAATGGTGTTTATGAGAAGGTCATGTAAGCATAAGCTAAAATCTTTGCATGCTACATCTATCAATGCTTTACTGCTCTTTCTGATCAGCAATCTCCAAGGGACCGTGGTTATGGACCACAGTCTCTCTGGCTGAATTTTCAGGAGGAAAGGAAGCAGCGTACAGCAAATAGAATGAATTCATTTCTGCGTGAGAGACTTGGTTATATATCTGCTATTGAGGTACTTGTCTTACCAAACCAGTTGAAATAGTGCAGGCAGAAACTACAATTTGTGATGTGCAGGAGTGTGAGTACTTTTTGCCTCTTGTTCAATGAGGGAGAGGCAGACACCAGTTAAATTAAAAGCAGCCGTCTTCAGGCTGGTCACGTGAAACAGATTCACGTATTTTCAGCTGGAATTTGGAGCTTACTCTCAGAATGTCACTGAGGTTAAGAACTGGCAGGATGCAAAAGGAGACATTTATGTGGCTTACGATAAGACCATGGTTGTTAGAGTAAGAATTAAAAATACACGGGCGTCTCAGAACAGATGAAGATCAGCCGGCTGCCAAATTACAGTCAGCTTCTGGTTAATGGGGGTCAGGGAGAAACTCCCCCAGGGGGAAGTGCTGGAACGACTTTCTCCAAGATTTCTTGCAGCTTTCTCCCAAGTGTCCAGCATTGCAGCTGCTTTAGATACTTGATGAGATGGACTACAGGTATCACAGGACAGCTGTGTCTGTGTGCTTTGATCTAGCTTCAAATACCTGTTTCGGGATTTATTTGAATGTCATATGGCCAGAGGGGAGAATGTTTTTTCTTCTACTTCACTAATGTAGGGCAAGGATATTTGAGCATAGTTTAAATAAAAATTCAGAATGATTGGTCTGATTAGCTGGCTTTAAGTATAGAATTGGCTAAAGAGGAATTTAATTTGGAAACCACGTCGTACTGGTCTATTGGACTGTTTATTGGTTACTTCTGAGCTCTGTGTTTTACTCCCTCTCCCTCCCATGTTATCATTTATTTTACTTTTTTATGTCACACTCCATTTCTCAGGCTCTGACATCTTTGGAACTGGTTCATAATTAAAGGAATAAATAATTCAGGTCACTGGCAATTTACAGCTTTCTTTGCTGTCTGTGCTGGAGTAACTAAACATGGATGATGAAAGGAATCAAAACAAGGTTTGCATCATTTATCCAAGTAGCCCATAAAGGATGGGTAATATTTCTTGATCTATAAAGCCTACAAAGGACTGACAGTGTATTTGGCAGCTGGATCAGACCGTCACCAGATCCATTTCTTTATCCAAACACAGGAATGACACAGGTGGCCAGAGCAGGTGACAGGCACTAGTGGGCACCAGACACACTTGCCTCCTGGAGCTATCCTCCAGTCCCACTTTGCCCCCACTTGGGAAGGAGCTGCTCTGTTTCATGGGAGGCTGGAGCCACATCCTGTTAGAGAGATGTCCATCCAGTCTGTGGCAGCACAGCCATCACAGTCTGCTAGACCACAGCAAAACACTGAAAAAAGGATGTTTGATGGCAAGATTCATCCACAGGTCGTGTTAGATTGCCAGGACCATCGTTGAGTACACATCATGAGGTACACAAACATGGTATGGTGTCCAGCCATGTGAATAGTGTTGCTGAAGAGAGTAGGAACATTCATGGGCTTCACTTTAGACTTACATTTAATTACCCTGCTAATCAGGGCTAAGTTCCCCAGCAGAAGTGATGCATCATCTCTAAGGATAACATGGTTGTTCTCTATGCATCACTTTAGAATAAGTCACACTAAGTGGAATGAATTACAATAGTCAAAAATAAAATGCTGAGTGATAGCTGTGTTGAAATGTACTAATGCAGTTTGGAAGAGATTTGGGATTACAGTTCTGTTTCTTATCGTGGTTTATACACATTGTGTTCCAAGCAATTTTGGCAAAAGGTGATGGAAGAAGATTCTCGAGTAATTTAATTCTTGAGTAGCCAAACCACTTGTAAGTAGTGACTCCTTGAATTTATTTAACTTACACTATTGGAAAAAAAGTCTGGTTTTATGTACCAAGGAAGTGAAGTAACAAAGACAATGAAAACCAACCAAAATTATTCATCAGACTTTATAAAATCAGCTTTAAAAGTTAGCTGTCAACAACTAGCTAATTGCATGTGAGAACACATAGGAGCATGTGTATCTTGTATCATATACATATAACCTTTCCTGTTTAAAAAGAAGTTATTCCATGAGCTTTACTCGTCCTGGCACTCCAAAGCCATCACTGGAAAAGCAGTGCTGCTGAGCTGAGCCCTGGTGTAAGCAGTGGTCAATTTGTTCACCTCCAAGGAGAGCTGTGATGCACAACACGCCCTGTGACTGCCATAATGTACCAGCATGTGGTTCTGCTTTTGCACATCTGTCATGCCATTGATGTAAAAATGTTACAAGGATGTGAGTTTGGATTCACACAGTGATGAATCAGCCAGCTTCAGCGTCATTATGTATTTATTTATCCTGTGTCAATGAAAGGTGCTTTTGCCTTTTACCAAGTGAAACTAAGCTATACATGTGGTTTCTCTATTTGTTTTCTTGCCTAAATAGACACTGGGAAGGGAGGGGTGGGTGGGTGTCTATTTTTCTCAGTTCAAAAAGGATAGAATCTTTTATTTTGAGGGGGGAAAACTGCAAAGATCAGCCTCCACTGCTCTTGTAAATGACTTCATTCTTCATTCTTGGCCACATGCTCTCATTTAATGTTTGGGGTTTTTTCTGCTGGTTAAAGGATTTACCTATTGTGGCTCTAAAGGTACCACTATAACAAGCCCCCTGTACCTGTTTTTCGCTGTGCAGCCCTGTTGTAAGGTAGGTGTGAGGCACCTCAGATTGTGGGGGACATGTGAGATAGTCCCTTGAATTTTGGGGAGAGTATGTCTAATGGTATACTCCGTCAGAACTTCAGTGACCTCAATATTTCAATCTGTTATCTACTAGTTAACATGTATTTCCTAACTTGAAGTGTGGGCACAGTCAGGCCCAGTGGAAGCTTTGGAATTGCTCTGGAAGTTACTGCAGCCACATGTTTCACCTGGAATAAATTTAAAATAAAAACCAAAAAGAAAGCTCTTGGTGAGGTTACTGTTTTACTCATCTCAGGACAGGAACTTTATAGGAGATCAGTAAAGAGGTAGAAGGGGATTAACTTTAGACTCTGGAATAATTTCACCCCCAGTCAGGGGGTTTCTTTCCCTCCCCACCCTTTGTACAGTGAAACTTTGCAGTGATTATGTTGATTTTGCTCACACATTTGCTCTTATCTCTTAGGTGAAAAGTTCATGAGATTTGGCTATCCAGATATCCCCTTTGATATGAACCTAAGCTATGAGAAGGAGGCTGAGCTGATGCAGTCTCACATGATGGACCAAGCCATCACCAATGCAATCACCTACCTTGGAGCTGAGGCACTTCACCCCCTGATGCAGCACACACCGAGCACAATTGCAGAGGTGGCCCCGGTCATCAGCTCAGCTTACGCTCAGGTCTATCATCCCAGCAGGATAGAGAGGCCCATCAGCAGGGAAACAGCCGACAGCCACGAGAACAACATGGATGGCCCCATCTCCCTCATCAGACCAAAGAGTCGAATCCAGGATAGAGAGGGCTCCCCCAGCAATAGCTGCCTGGATTCTACTGACTCAGACAGCAGCCACGACGACCGCCAGTCCTACCCAGGAAACGCTGCCTTAACCCCCAAGATAAAGCCAAACCCGGCTTATGTGAAGGAGGAGGCCAAGCCTTTGGATGTCACAAAAGCTTCTAAGGGCTCTTTAAAGGATATGTACAAGGTGATCAATGGAGAAGGGGAGCAGATTAGGGCTTTCAAGTGCGAGCACTGTCGCGTCCTCTTCCTGGACCATGTCATGTACACTATCCACATGGGCTGCCACGGCTACCGGGACCCGCTGGAGTGCAACATCTGTGGCTACCGGAGCCAGGACCGCTATGAGTTCTCGTCGCACATAGTCCGGGGGGAGCACACATTCCGCTAGGCCTTCTCATCCAAAGGGGACTCGTATGAAGTAGAAGAACTGCACATGAAGAAATACTGCACTTACAATCCCACTTTTCCTCAGACATTGAGACGCCTATTTTGTTGTTGTTGCTGTTGTTTAATTATTATTATTAACCTTATTTTTTGTGGACCCAACCTCATTTGCTCTGCCCAGCTTAAGAATGGAAAGAAGGAAGGGAATGGATAAAAGAGGGGTTTGTTGTGGCCATCACTTTTTGGGGAGTGACCCACCTCGCTTTCTGTGGGAATTGAAAAGCAGTCTGTGTCCGTCTCAGTTGTACACTGTGTCCTCTTTTGGGATATCGCTCAACCCCGTCAGGTGCTTTCAAGTCCCAACAAGATGCCACTCATTTACAATTTCAGAGGAATAGGTAGAAACATTTCAGAGGAGAGCCTTTTTCTAACGTGTAGATACAGTGAGAGCTTTCGGTGGCTGGAGGAAAGGGGGGAACTTTGTTCTGCAGAATGAACAATTATTTTTAAAGCAAAACTATTAGGGAGTTAGGAGCATGAATCAAAGTCAATATTCCTTTCAAAATTACTTTCAAGGGTGAGCTGTTTTCCTGGGTTCAGTGTGTATTGCCCCTCTAGAATGTAAATAAATTAAAAAAAAAAAAGAAGAAATGTATGTCTTAACACTGTACCCCATTACAGCATTTTAGTTTCATAAGTCTGAGGGCCTTCTGTGGTAAGTCTGAGGCTTTGTGTTTTTATTTTCCTTAACTTATGAAGCACCTTGTTTTAGAATTGTTGATATCCTGTTACTCCATGCCTATGTGTTGTCTCACTGGCTTCTTAGAGACCCTTGTGGGCCTTACTTCTTTAGTTGTACCCTAAGTTTTAAGAAAGACCATTTAGAAATAACATTTAAACTTGCTTCTAGGACAGTAAGTGGCCTAGGAGTGGGTGAGAGTCTGTAGTTTACTCAAGAGGTTTTGCTGCTCTTCTGAAATACTTTTGGTTTCAAATTATGGATTTAAAAATGACAAAAGTACTAGTAGCAAAGTGTTCTTTAAATATAGGTATATATAGATATATCATTATGTAAATACTTTCTCATTCTACTATCACAGTGTTAACCTCTTGGCAACAGCCTAAACTAAGACTTGCAGCTGGGAAAGCGTTAGGAGCCAGATCCTTGGCCAGCATTAATCCTCTTGGCTCCATTGAATTTAATGGAACTGCCTCAACTACTTCAGCTACATCAGGATCTGAACCTTGACTGGTTTTTTCTGTTGTTGACTTCTTACTTGCTAATTTGCTGAACCACTGATTTCCTTTTGTTTGTAAGTCATCAATTCTGCTTAATTTAGGGTTGGAAGTGTTAGCAGGTTTTGCTGGATAGCCTTGGCTCCTGGCGAGCACAGAAGCCCGGCAAACCAACAGGTCACATGCGACCTTCCCTACTTCTTCAGAAAGTGATAAGTGGAGATGTAGGTGCTGTGTATTGATTTGGACTTGAAGATTTCATTTTTATTCCTAATTTATTAATTTCCCTGTAGGGAAGGCAAATGGAGAAACACACTCCAGGGAGAGTCCTTGACCTATAGACTGGACAAGAAAACAAGTCCACTGATCTGTTTTGTTTCCTTTCTTTCTCTCTCAGTACATAACAAAGCCAGCAACTACCCAGCAAGTTGCATCAGTAAAAACTGGGCTTCAACCTACGGGACAGATTGCCATTGAAACCCAACTGTTTGTACCAATCACAATTGAAATGTTGTTGTTTGGCAACAAGAGCACAGCTTGAGAATGGAAAGATCTGCATGGGTTTAACCCCCTCCGCACGCACGGTCTCCATGCACTTAGGGAGACCTTTTCCAAAGGATAAAGTTACTAAAGTATAAAAGAGAGAGCAAGATCAGGCCATAATGAATTCCCATCTGCTCCCTCCAATCTGTGCACTTGATGCATATGCCAGTTTGCTGTTCGTTTTGAGGGTACTGGGTTTTTTTTTTCTTCTATGCCTAGACCTGGAGCATTTGAAAGTAGGAGCTGAGTGGTATTGATTGAAATCTTTTTATGGTGACATTCTTGGCAGCTAGAACCTGTGTTTAGAAAGAATACAGTAGATCATGGCCAGATTACCTGATGACTGCTTCCCAGCACTGCAATGCTATTAAGTAGGAGCTGGTAAAGTCTTGCAGTAGCCTATTAATTATAATACAATATGGAGAGAAATGTCATCTTGTGTAATGTGAGACCTATCAAGGCTGGGAATATGCAGGCTTTGGAGAGACAGATTTAAAGATCTGTTCCCAACATTGTTCTTAATGTCGTTGGGTTCTTCCCCCTCCCTCTTTCTTTGCCCTAATGGAGAGGAAACTGGGGCAAATGAACCAGTGCTGTCCTCCGGACCATTCTCATTGTCCTGTGCCTGGTGCAGTCAAAGGAGTTTGTTCAGGAGAAAAGGAGGGAGATCATCTCTGGAGGGCATCGCTTTTATTCCATGTGGCTGATTCTCTGCAGTTAGGGAGGTGGGCTTAGGAGGCAGCCGGCCATGCTTTGTGTCAGGATGTGCCTGGAAATTCAGAAAAGAAAGAAAAAAGTGGTTGTGATTTGCTGAGGCAGGAAAGGTCTTTTAAGAACACAGTGGAGAGGGAAAGGTTCTTGGGCCCGAGCGTTGCTGGGCTTGCCTGGGCCTCCAGAAAAACAAGGGCCCAAGCCAGAGGGGGAGGTTGCCAGCAAATCCTTTCAGTCTCTGGGGGCAACACTCAGTTCTCCCCTCTGTGGTCAGTGAAAAAGCATGGGCTGTGGTTTCTTGGAATAGTTAGCACTAGGGAAAAAGTGTTTAAAATTTCTGCCTTTGTTTGGGAAAGCACTGGAATACGGGAAAGGTAGAGAATCTCTTGTGTATCCACAAATCAGTTGGCTGCAATTATATCTGCAGTTCATTAGTGTGCCCTTTGGTTCTCTGATGACTCACTGATACCTCCGGTGGGGTGTATTCTGTAGATGTTTAAAGGATCAGATGGGGATGCCCACTGATTTTGGACCTGGCTTCAGTTAAGTCCAGCATCTTGATCTAATGGTAGCAGGTGAGATCTGTATGTCCTGATGTCACGGGCACAGGGAACTGGGGAGGCACTGGGGAGTTATCTTATAGAAACTACATTTTTTGGAGAGGAAGAAATTTGAAGGGTCACATTCATTTTTATTATCAATGTCCTTTTCTAAACATTCACTGAAGATTTTCATCCTAGAGTTAGGAAAAGAAGAAAGATTAAATTCTCGTTCAAATTTTGATCAAAATTTTGGATTAACATGTACTTTAGAATTCACTTCCTACTGAAAATTGTTAGAGAGCTTTATGTAATGCAGTTTGTCCCTTCACAAAAGTTAGCAAAATGGGACAGCAGAGATTTCTTTGGGTGTTTTTTCTTGCTTGCTCTCTGCAAGAAGTGGATTTCTTAGAAAAGCTCTTGCGTTTCAGTGAGTTCATTAGTCATTCATAGTGTACTAGGAATTTCAGTAGCTAATCCTTGGCCTCCAAATCCGTTTGTTCTGAGTATTTAGTGCTGGAAATCGAACCTGGCTGATTTTTATTGGACTCTTCTGAAATTCTTGGAATCAGGTTTCCAGTTAGAAACGTGCATTTGCAAATTTAGAGTTGGCTTCCTGTGAGCATTCCCCATTTTCATTAAAAAGAAAAAAAAAAGCATTTCTGTGCACATCCCTGCCAGTAAACCCTTTTGCTTCTTTTACATCAAAAATGGCAATATTCTGACTCAGTTTAGAGGATTACAAGCCTATTAATTGAAGTAGAAGTGTGACTGCTTATTCTGCTCTTGGTGTGATCCATATCCTTAGAGCAAAGGGCATTATCTATATATCTGCAGTTATGACTGATGAATTTTACAACCACCTCTCTTTGTAATCAGTGAGGAGTGCACATCACAATATATTGCATTTTTCAGTAAAGCCTGCTCTTAACTCAGTAACTTATGGGATTAAAACAATTTTATTCTCCTTAAAAAGTGCTTTCATCTATGATGTGGTGTGAAAGCTGTCTAGGCATTAACCTGTAGTGGTCTGTAGTAGAGAGGATGATTCTAAATGGGTTAATTGACCTGATTTTTAGTGGTACTGGTTTCTACAATGTGAGGACCCAGCTCACAAAGTAGCCATGTAGACCTAAAGTATGTTTACTGCAAGGTGAAGAAATTCTCAATTGCCAGAGTTTCCAAATTTCCTTCTGTTTACAAGGGCTTCCCTAAATTTGTGCTGTCAGGCAGGAGGTCAGTAATGAAACTCAGCCCTTCAAAACTGGGCTTTCATGGGACATTATTACTGTTTCCCAGGTCCTGAGCTAGCTTGTTCTAATTTGAAAGAAGCCAGACAACAGACACTCCTTCCTCCAGAAAGAAACTTTAGAGATAATTGCAGCAAAGGTGCTTATTTCAGCCAAGGGCAGGAGCTACAGTAATACAGTTCCTTCGCTGGATAAATTCCTTTCCTTTACTCTTGCTATGCTTTATAATGTAATGAGGGGGGAGGAGGGAGGCTGCCAGAGTCGCCTAAAGTCATTGTGGGATTTTAGGAAAAGAGTGATGAAATTGGCTTTTCTGCTAGTAATTCGCATCTTAGCTTGGCTTAGTAGCATTTAAAAACAAAAATGGATGGCATGTGGTCTGGGACAGCTGGAGAGCTTGAGAAAGTATATTTATATATATATATATATGGTATTGTGTAGTTAGATAAATGCTTTATTGTATATGTGCCTTTTCCAAATGCATTTTGGGAGATCTTGATGTCGTTCATGATATCCTACCAGACCCTTTCAGAATGCACGACAAAAACCAACCCAAAGGAAACATCCCTTCTCCTGCTTTGCACCCTCCTTGGCAGCTTGACCCAGAGAGAGGACCTTGTTGGTACTTTGCTGTGAGATTTCCTGGAGTCAGCTGGCTTTTAGGAGTGGGAAGGGCTGAAAATTACCCTAGCCAAGTGCATTCCAGCTATCCAGCCAGAGCTGGTCTGTAGCTGGTCCCAGGGAGCACGGTATTCCCAGCGCGATGCCAAGACTTGCTGCGGGAGCTCCCAGCTGCACCGTGCCCCACGGAGAGCCAGGGAAGCGTCTCCTGTTTTCTCCCTCTCAGTGCTTTAAGTAAAGCACCCTTGGAAATGGACTTTGCTCTGCTTTAAAGTTCCCACTTAGGATTGGGAGCAGACTGTAAAGCACTTGCTTCTTGCTTCAGCCTGGAAAAACAAACGTGGCAAGTCCTTTGGAAGTGGTTTGCAAGTTTGCCTGTGATGCTGCTTCCACCCCAGGAATTGGCACAGAGACGAGAGAAGCCCATCAGTAGGTGTTCAGGGGGTTCATGAACTGGAGCACTGTGGTGATGAGCACAGTGCTGGTTCTGGGACTTTCCCAGCGGGTTGATGACCTGGTTTCAGGTGCAGTTGTTCCCCCTGCAGAGCCGAGTGTGCCAGCACAGCCAAGGCGGGAGGGCCACCGTGGGCAAGGTGGCTGGGCCAGCAGGCTTTGGGCAGACCCTGAGCCGCCCCCTCGGCACCGCTCTGCTGGGCCCAGGCCACGGCAGGCACAGAGGGGTGGTGAGGGGAGCAATTAGGTAGAAAAGAGCTAAAATTTGCTTCATAGTAAATAGATGCCCTTTTATCCCATTGGTGTGTTCTGAGGTGTAAGCAAAGGAGAACATCACTGGTTCCCAATTTGGTTTCTAATTTGACCTCCTGCAGCCCCACCTGAAAGGGTGGGTTGTGTCCTTCTCCTACCTGGATCTGAAATGAGCAGAGGACAGTCAGGAGGAGGTGTGGGCTCAGGTTTTGCCATGCTGCATGCTTAACAGGCCAAGACAACAATAAAACCAGTCTCTGCTTAATTCACCTACCTTCCCAGTTGAACATGCAGATTCCCGGTTCCTGTTCGCTTCCAGCCTTTGGAAAGGTGGTTATCAGTGTGCTCACTTGGGTCCTCATCTTTGAAGATAACTTCCCATGCTCTCTCCTTCTGTACAAACTTCTCCTTTTCATCTTGGGGCCTAATTAATTAGTGGACAGAAACAACCATTTCAACAGAGATCTGTTGTAGTAAAACTAATATTTTTTACAGTTGCAAAAAAACAAAACAAAAAAACTGTGATATTTTGACTAGCAGAACGTGAAGACTTCAGCAGAGTGAATGACAATGAAGTTAATCAGATCGTGTCTTGAGAGGGGCTGGTACCACGGGGACCCTGTTGGGAGAAAGGGAGCAGCCTGGCCCAAAGCTGGGGCCAATGCTTCCTTCCCCCAGCGGATGTTGGTTTAGGAGACTGCACTGCAGCCCAGGAAAACATTTGAGCACCGTCAGCCTCGTGCCATCCCTTCGGCTGGATCTGGAAGCGCACAGGAGCTTTGCAGCTGACCGTGTGTGTGATCTCCCCCATCACCTGTGAGATCAGGGCCAGCGGGTGCAGCACAGCAGCTCTGGGCAGGCCTCGGTTGCAGCGCTGAAGGCACCTTCCCTTATTTTGTGTAGCAGCCTTAATCCCTGGGTACCGGCAGCCTCTGCTCGGTATCGCCAGGCTGGATAAAGGATGGATGCCTCCCGCAAGGCATGGGGTAGCACGGCTCCTAATGGGCACAACGGGGCCAGTTTGCAGTAAATCGGGCCATTTAGTTTTACCTCAAGTGACATCGAGTAAGAAAAGCTTCTTGCAGGGGTGGAGGTCACTGAATCCCTACTATGCACTTACTGGGATTTGACATTGCTTACTGGAAATGGATGTTCGTTCCTGAACACACTGTAACAAGGGAAGGACTTTTTTGGTTATTTTTGTAGTCATTCAGATTCTGAAACTGTGATCAATTATTTGACAAATTGTCAAGTGTCCTCAGAGCTTGAACACATTCACTTCCTCACCAGGTAGCAGTCTCCTCTGGCTTTCTGTGCTTTTCTCTTTCCCCCTTTTCCTTCTTGGAGCTTTAAGTCTGGGCCTGCTCTTATCTCCTGTAGCTTTGGGCTGTCTAGGGGTTTGGGGGGTTGTTTTTTGGGTTTTTTTGTTCATTGGCTGTACAGTCTGTTTACATATTTTTGTACTCAAGTGTAGTTTTTTATTAAAAACAGGAAAAAAGAGAAAAAAAGATAGTTGATTTGAGAAAAAAAATTAAGGTACGTACTCTTTGTAACACTTTAAAGATCTAGGGTACCTTTGAGATGACTCTAAAGTGATGTAATTATAATACTGTATATTTGCCTTCCTTTTTAGTTGGTTTTATTTTCTGGTTGTTTTGGTTTGGGTTTTTTTTCCTAAAATGTATATCTTTTTATGAGAAACTGGAAACTTTTAATGCAAATGTTTAGAAAGATTTAAAATTGTAAAGTAAAAAAAAAAAAAAATCATATAAGTTTTTTTTCCTGTTGGAAGAAAATGCTTTAAAAAAAGTTTTACTACTGTTGTATTCCAGGGTGGGGGTTTCCAACCCCAAATTTGCTTCTTATGTTTCATTCTTGGATTCTGCTTTCTAAACATGATCATTGCAGACATGGATAATTTGCTTATATTAATTCTAAAAACAAAAATCACCAACAAAACCAAGGTTTTGGGTTATTTTTCTGTTCAAGTGCAATACCTACCCTGACATCTTATTAATGTACAGTGGTTTCTGTGTTCCTTCCTCAGTCCACACAAATCAGTGAAAGAAAATGCTCTGCCCTAAATGCATTTAAAGATATGGTTCAAGTAAACTGATTGCAATTGACAAAAGATGAGAAACTGTAAATTAGGGCTAAAGCCCATCATTTTCCTCCTGCTTATCATTGGCATTGAAACACATCCACATCCAGAATTAAGGACATACCTGTTCTTGACTCTTCCTTCCTCTTCTCTGCTAATTGCAGCTTTCTTTTTTTTAGAAAAGCACTTAATATTGATGTTTATTAAAAATGACAAAAAATAAAAAGATCTTATGGTCTGATCCAAAACCCACTCAGTGGAGACTCCTGTTGACTTTGATGATGGATTTTGGATTAGGCCTAATCTCTTAGCTAGGGCAAAACTGCCGTTTAGTCTAATGGGAGAGATTTGCCTGCGTAAGAATTACAGGACTCGTGTCCTTTATCTACCTGAGAGACCAGAAAAGCTTCTTTAGAGTTGTCCTTGTCTTATATAAGTTTAGATGGGACTTGTTTTACATATCATACATATTTATATATAGTGTATTTTTATTGCCTTCCCCCCACCCCCCAGTAGACTGAAGCCGCTGTTCTGTAAATATGTATTTAGGTACATAATAAAAAAAAGAATAAAATCCCATTGAGATTTCTTGGAAAGGCAGTTACTGTGCATGCACAGTAGCCACTTTCGTCTTTTAAATTTGTATTTAAGAGATTTCTTTTTAGTAATTACAAGGGCGAGGAGGCTGTATCCCCTTCTGATTGATTGCCAAAATCGTTGCCCAGCCCCTGGTGTTTGAGGTGAAGAAGAACAACGCTTTCAGTGGGCGACTGTGGTGGTGCCCGCTGGGTCTCACTCCTTGGGCCAAGTTCTGGGAACTTCCCGTGAGGGTTCGGCTCCTGCTGCTCACGGGGGCCGAGCAGTGGGACCCGGGCACGGCCCGGCCCCTTCGGGGAGCGGAGCTTCGGGCTGCGGGTGTGACCCCTGTGTCACTGCCTGTTCCCCAGCTGCTCCGGAGCTGCACTCTGCCCTCCTCAGTGCTCTTTTCCTGACGGCAGCCGGGTGACTAACCTGGGAAATGACCCCTTTTTTCTCCCGGGTGAAGAATTTTTAGTTCTGTGATAGATCTTCTGAGCTCAAATTGAGGAATCTTTTAAATTAAAAAAAATTAAAAATGACATCAGAGTTTACTCAAAAAGCCAGTGAAGACACTGGGAATTGTCCCACTTCTTTTTGTGCTCATTGGAAGGTGCTCTTATAAAAGGAGTTCAGAAACAATCCCTTTGACAGTGGTGCATGTGAGCAACCCTAATGTAAACCTGTATCCCCCCGCTAAAAGAGTTTTGCCGCTATAGACTGAACTATGGGACTTGTTGTTATTTTTATTTTCTTCTTAGCATACATGCATACATATGGTTGCACATCTGTATGTGTGTGCTCTGTACCTGTGTGAGTGTTGTACAGCCATGTGAGAGTGGGAGTCCGTTTGTGTGTGTGTGTATAAATAAAAGAAGCTGCAGAAACTTTGTAATACTTTGTGAAAAGGATTATATTATAAAGGTTTGTACTGTCTTGAGTGCACAGCTACTGGAATAAATGTAGGGAATCTCAGGAACAAGTATATAATTTGTCCAAGAATTATTTCTTCTCAGAAGTGTAAGTGCAGTTTTTAATTCTGTATATTATTTAATATTTTACCAATAAAAATAAACTTCTGACACGAAAGGGTTTTCCATTCAAGCTTTCTGGAGACATTGGTGTATGCATACACTTTTCTTTCTTGCAGCAGGAAACACACGTGGTGGTTTGGCAGCTCCCAGGAATCACGTTTATACCTGCTCACAAATCCTGTTGATTAACTAGAGAGAGTGTGTTACGAGTTGGGGTTCTGAGCACGGGTTATGAGACAGGGGAGTTGGGCACAGATCTGCTTTTAGTATTCATTGGAGCTAAAGAAATGCCTTCCATCAGCTTCAGCATCAGCGAGAGAAGTGTCTGTGAAGGTCCTACTGTGTCAAAGGGTGGCATCGGTCACCTGCCAATCGCTCTGTCGTGTTTTTGAAATGAATTAGTGGCCTAACATTTTTCTGGAAACACTCGGACTGCACACACGTTTCCTTTGAACCCTTCCCTCAGCATGGGTTTTTGGCTGAGTTCCCTCTGTTGTATCCAGAGGTGATGTTCCCAGTAGGGATTTGTTGGGCATTTCACATTGCCTAACTTGTCCTTCCTTTCATAATGCGGCTATCAACCTGGTAGCATTCGCAGTACAAACTCTTCAGAATAAAAGGAAGAGCTCATGAAGCTTCATAAATTAATTGTTGTTTGTTTTACGAATCTCTTGTAAATTCTTGGTTAAAGATTAACCAGCCTCTCCCCATAATAAAAGTGTTCATCATTCACATGAGAATGGAAATTCCTTAAGATATGATCTGAATAAAAGTTAATCTTCCTTTAAGTCATGTTTGATGTATGTTGTCTCCAAGGAATGCTTCTGTTCAATGAGCAGAATTTCCCCTGATTCCGTTCACACAGGATTGCAGACTTACTGATTTTACTTCAAAAAACCCTCAAAATTCAGCTAATGGCACAGTCTGAATCTTTAGTGCATGGAGGAGAAATCACATTGTGCCACTGTAGGACAGAAATGACTGGCCTGATGGACTCAGGGTCCTGTCCCAACACTTACTGGAGCTGGTGATGCTCTCTTCATCGACTTCAGCTAAGGGTCTGAGTGTTGAGGGGAGAGCTCATAGGCAGAAATTAAATGATTTGATAATCCTTAGGACTGCTGAGTCATTTTCAGGGGTGAGACTGTGCGTGGCTTCATGTCGTTAAGGAAGAGACTCTTAGAAATCTCCTGGCCTTGATTCAGGGCCAGCGTGGTGATGTGCCTGTGTGTGGGCAAGAGCCACACCATGGGGTGCCATTGCCTTTTCCTCTAGGTCACCCGGTCAGCAGCTGCAAGCAAAAGGCAGGTTGACCTCACCCATTCAACTCTTATCTAGGCAACAGGGAATTGTGTCTGATCCCTTCTCTGCATGGCTTTTGCTGGGAAACTCTTACTGTGTTGAAAACAGCCTTTTCCTCTTTATGGCAACAGATGCTTAAAAATTACTCCAGTGACCAGTGTCGGCAACGCTGCCATCGCCCAGTCTTCCTTTGGTCTATGGGAGGCCGGTGGTTTAAAAATATTTAATGATTTTCTTTGTTGCTGCATCAAATGGTGTACCTGCAGTGCTCGTTGAACTGCAGCATCACCCTTCACATTGATAACTGGGTCAATCTTGTAGCCAGGTAAGCGTCGTATTTCTGACCTGCCAGTCCAGCCCTGCATTCTGCCAGTGGCCTTCCCCATCTTTACCAAAACCAGTATCATTTTCCCAGTTAATAAAGGTTAAGCCTTGGTTTCTGGCTTTGGCTTCCATAGCACTAATATTTCTATTTTTATGCAGTACTTTCAAGAACTTAGTGGAGTTTCTTCTGAGGGTGAGTTTGTTTTTAAAATGTGGTGAATCAAAACACGTTTTCCTCCATCTCTGTGCTCGAATGTCAAATCCCAGCCCTGCCATGAATCATTTCCCACCACGACACTGTGGAATATATAACAGAGCCCTTGTTAAAGGGAGCCAACGGCAGGGCCTCAGAATCCCATTAAGAAACTCACAATAATCAAGGGACTAAAAATAAATTTTGCTTGGATTGCAGTTTGAACATGCTTGGGTTGGTTTTTTCCTTCTTTTTAGTCGATCCTAATGTAGTTAGTCCTCAATAAACCCAGCTTTACCCTTGTGCCCTTCAGTGCTTATTTTTGTCTCTTCTTGGTGCATCATATAAACATTGTCATAACTTCCAGCATGCAATTTTAAGTGTTTGTTTTGGGTTTTTCACAGCAGAGTACCTCAGGAGCCACAATGACTTCTGGATTCAATGAAATATGAGTTGAAAGGATTACTGTGTAAGTAGAGAGTCGCTTAAAATTTTAGACTAAGAATGAAAGCTCTTTTCAAAGGAATATACTTGTGAAATAGCCTTTGTATTTCCTGTTAATTCCTGGTACAAAGATTAGGGATGGAGTCCCAGAGTACGATATTTTCCAGGGATTTCTGTCAGTGGAGAAACTGAGCCCTTGTAATGAGACTATAGAAGTGCTCAATATTATCTCATTATTTTTCATTAATCCGTGCACACCAGCCCGCCTCCACACGCTGTAATTCCATGTTACCACCCATGTTCCTACATTAAAATAGGAACAGATTATTCAAGACTCCCACACAAATCGTGAACCTCTATCCCTTCTGATCTGTCACCGGCCATCCCTGAGACGGAGGAACCTCTTCCCTAGGCAAGGAGTCATCTTTAAACCTGGCAACCCAGCCCTTCAGAGCTAAATGCCTATTTTTATTCCTGGCAAATGCTCCTGTGGTATCCAACATCCAAGCCTGGATGAAACTACCCTGTCAGAACTGATTTTTAACAGAAAATTGCTTTTCAATGAACCCATTCTCTATGGAAAGTGTATGCTTTTCGTAGATTTGGGAGGATTTGGGGATTTTTTCCCTCAATAAGAAAGCCTGAAACTCTAAACCCTCAGAAGGTTTCTGTGTTATTTTGTTTGGTTTCAAGAGGAAATACTTCCCTGCCCTCAACTCCTGTTTTCATATCAGTTCAAATAATGTCAAGACACTCTTTGCTGCTCTTTCCCATTATTTTTGTTACTTTTCCTGTTTCAGGCTGACTGTGTGTAGTTGATAGGGTGTGGTGAGGAATGTAAATTATTATTTTCATGTAGGTGTGGTAGCTATTCAGTTGTAAATCCTGTTTTCAATCCTTCTGACTATTTTATTTGTGATCTGTAATATTGATTTGTCTTCAGAGCAGAGAACGCTGCAATCTATCAGGAGCAGGGACATTTTATTCCTTGCTAAAATAATTCAAAGCACTCCCAGAAATCTGTGAGACGGGAAAAAAAGAGATCTGCCTTGAAGCCGTTTTTTTTTTTTTTCTCTTTGAAATGAGTTGAGGAATTTGTTTCTGTGGTTGATTTGTTTTTATCAGTTAGTTGCAAAATCTGACCAGCCTCGCCTTTCAAACCCATCTCCCATGATAACCTGCCACTGGCTGTCTCTTGATAACCGACTTAAAAAAACGAGTTAAAAGGTTTGCGTCTGAACGCGACTCAGGATGGTGGAGGAACAGGGCTGAGCTACAACAGGCAGCTCTGCAGTTGCTGTTGGAGTCGAGTAAAGCTGTCAAGCTGTTCCCAGTTCCGCACAAGCCGTAGCAGCCGTTCCTGAATCACAGCTGTATTTTCCCACAAGCTGTGAGGGCCTTTTGGCAGCCGCAGGCAGCGGGACGGCAGATGCTCTGGCTCTCCAAAGCCTTCCCAGCTGGTCCCGCCTTGGGAAGGATGAGCTGCTGGGTCAGGCACCAGGGGGTACCTCACCCATGGGGCCAGGCCCTCTGTGCTACAGATCTGCGTGGCCTGAGCAGCCTGGCAGGAGCTAAGCTGATTTGCCCGGTGTCTCCGCGAGATGCCCGTGCTGCTCTGAGCCCCTGGGGCTGCTGTGTGTGCTCCTCTGGCTGTGCCCTCCTCTGTGCCCAGCCCCTCCTGAGGACCTGTCCTGGTGACAGCTATTATAGCCAAAACCATCATTACAGCATCTGCCTGTGTTAGTGCAGCTTGGCTTCTAGCTGTCAGTTCAGTCTATCTCATGTTTGGATACATCTGGAACCTAGGAATACAATCACTGCTGATTTTTTCTTAAATTATTTATTTTTTATGGCTAGCTTTAGGCCTGTAGCATCCTTGTGCCTGAGGCTGTGACTAGTAACAGTTGATGGTCTCCATGAAAACTGAAGTTTAGGTGTCACATGCTGCACACTCAAAGTTGATGACCTGTTCTGGCCAGTGTGCTATGAAAAGCCTGGAATACAATTGTCCTTGGATACCTCAGCATGTTGTTCTCTATCAAAGAGATCTTTCAAAGGCTGCCCTGAAAACAACCCATGTCCTTGCAGCTTGAAAAGCGTCTCCTTTCCCTGAAGTGGCAGAAATGTGCAGTGTTTGGGCACAGGTTGCATTTCCCAAGCAGTGAGTGCGTGGTTGGGATGTCTGCAGTACATACTGAGTGCTATGCTGCTGCTCTGTGGCCATGAGGAGGCATTTAAAGTGCTTTTTCTTGGGAGTTCCTTTTAAAAATTAATTTCTTCAGTCAAGTGTTCTCTTTATTTGCCTTCAACTTTCCTCCCCATTTCTTCCAGTAAGAACACAGAAGTTGTGACTAGATATTAGAGCACAGCAAGGTTTAAGTCAATGCAGGTTAATATTGATTATTTGCATGGTGTTTGTTTCTAGAAGCCTTTCCGAGCAAGGTGGTGTTCTAGTACTGAGCAAAAATAAGTCCTGGCTAGCATTCGTGTTTAGCATCGAATTATAAAGAGAAACCAAGCTTCTTCTCATTTTCAGAAGTCCAAAGATCTTTCTGTAATCTCCTTCCCTTTATTTGTCCAAGCCTGGATATCAGACTTGAAGACAGTGTTCCAGTAACTGTCCCTCTGACATTTTGCTGCTTCTTGAGACTATTCCCTCTGTAGTTCCATATGGCGGTACATGGAGATAGATCTCCTTGTGTCCCAGGAGTGGCTCCACAGGATTTGTGGAGCAGTGAGCTGAGCTCACAGCTGTGCCCTGTGGTAGCTGAGCTCTGAGCCTTGGCTCCATCCCTGCTTTCAGAACACAGCCCCCTGCCCATAACCATGACCAGCATCACTGGGCCTTGGGTGCCGGATCTGAAGCCGAGATGTGCTGAAACACGTGCTGGCCAAATGAGTCCAGCTGCCCAACGGATCCAGATGGCTTTGGATAACTGACATCCTGATCTTTATCAGATCTGCCTCATCTGTGAACGTTACCGGCTCTGTTCCTCTGGGGTTTTTTGTTAGATCTTTTGATAAGATACTAAATTATCTGGGTCTAAACCAGATCTACGTTGCTCAAAACACTGCAGCTGGATGATGTCCTAGGCGTAGGTCCTACTGAAAAGTCACTGGTACAAAAATGGGCTTTGATCTTTTTAATATGTGAGCACTGATTTTTTGTTTTCTACAAAAGCAAAAGAGGGGGAAAGGCAGTAGCAGTGTCAAATGGTTACCAGTTTTACCCTGGTCATATCTGCTGGAAAGGAAATTTCTAAGCTGAAGCTGGTGTGATGCACCCTGTACAAGACACTTCAGCTGCTCGTAGGAGACAATTTTATGTAAGAAGAAATGTAAAGGACTTTCTGGGTTTGATACAGACTCAGTTAGAGAAGAAACCCTAAGCTCTTAAGGAAGAGGAGGTTTTGAAGATAACATCACTAGCCAGTTCGTTCAGCCTCATGTGAAATTGCTGATATTTTAGTGATCTCTGGCTTACCTGTCCTGCCAAATTCAGGTGACTGTAGGGCTGCTCACACACTTCATTTCACTGTATTAATTACTGCACTGCCAAGACTTCTTTGAGGCCCAGGCCATCAACAGAGAAACCTTTGCTGTTACTTCAGGCCGATTTGTGCATGTCTAGGCGAGGCTGAATAAACCACAGATGACCTCTGATGTAATTTGACCTTTAGTCATTTGCCCCATTCCACTGCCAAGCTTACACACAGCCAGAATCCCTAACCTGGAGATTCTTTTTAGGGGAAAATAATGGTGGAAAAGGCCAAATGGGGATTTTAACAGCGCAGTATTCTCACACCGCTGCCCTGACAGGGCACCCTCTAATTCACCATTCCCAGAGCCTTTGCACCACTTGGCTTATCCCCGAACAGAGGGTTTAGTGCAAGGCACTGTGTATCTGTGTCAAGAAGTATTTGGGCAGGAGTATTCCACAACAGCTATTTTGGGCTATTTCCCCATATCGAGAAGCTCTAGTGCTTATCTCAATGGAACGAAAGTCAAGCCTGTTCTTCTAGATAAAATGCTTTCCCCTCCAACTGCCTGATGCCTTATCTCTCTGGTCTTGCAGCATCACCCGTAACCCCTCTCCTGACCCACTTAACTTTCTGCTTTCAGCAGAGCTGGGGTGGGGGCAGGGAGACTTGATTAATGAATGATATTCACTTTCTTCTAATGCTAAAAACTCTTCAAGTGGTCCATGCTCACATAATTAGGAGAGAAATCTCTATTCATAATCAGCTGATAAATTATCTATGGACAGACCTTTAAGAATGTACTTCAGGTTGCTTTGGTTCACATGAGTTACTGGGTTTTAAGGGTTTTTCAAAATCTCCTGACAAAGAAAAGAACTTTAATGATGTCATTTGACACTTGTCACCTTGTTTTCTTTGCCTGTTTAAAAAACCAACCAAGACTGTGTTATCTCTTTTCCATATCCAAAATAACTTCTATGAAATCAATATTTTTGCAAGCATAGCAATAAGCTAATGCTTGCTTTTTGAGCTTCAAAAATTAGATAAGGACTGAATATAGGCAGTCAAAGCAGTGAATGCGTTGTCTCTTACATTCCAATTTCAGCAGCAGGTACAGCCAAGGCAAGCTTGTTTGTTAATTTATTTGGAATTAAGCGATACTTTTAAGCCATTTCCTAGGGAATGATTATCTATCAAAATGTTTTTATCAGCTGGAACTGACTGATGTTCGTTCAGATAGTTTCTTGGAGAGCCAGCATGTGTGTAGTTAAGCAGAATTCAGTTTGGTTTCCTGTTTGAGTATTAATTTTTTTTATTGCCTCCATTCTTTACGGTGTGGCAGGGACTGCTCAGAAAATGCTCGTCTCCCTGAATCTGCAGGCAAAGGAGTCCATTGGTGTGAACAATCCTGTTCATTTGTTGCCACTGGATGGTCTGGTGAAACGAGGAAGGATAAAAATTGTGGCCGCTGTGAGGAGGATTGTTAAATGTGGGGACTCTGGACCTTTCAGGATGGAGTTCTGGAGAGGACACCATGGACACTGCAGTTGCAAACACGATTAGGAAGTGGGACTGACACAAGGGTCTTCCCCTTCCTCCCCACACCAGTTTAGGGCACTGGTGAGTGCCTTAGAGAGGCAAAGCCCTGCCAAGGTACAGGTGCCCAGACACTGGCTTGACTTTGTAGTTTCAGCTCCAAGGAGAGGAAGAAAGGGATGTGATCATGTGCACATCCAAGGGTTGTCACTGGATTCTGCTATGGGGAAATGGCAAAAGTAGCAAACAAATCAGTTAATGGAAGTCTTCACAGGGCACACAGCCTCTCGTGTTCTTGCCTTTGCCTTCATTGCTGCCACTGTGTGAGGTGACACCATCACACCTGCTGCTTCCCAAGGACAATCTCACCACATTACCTCTGGTTTTTGCATTTTTTTCCATGCATTCATTCATAGGTGGAGAGGAAGAGTGAAGCCTGCCTTACTTAGCCAGTGTGGAGCTATGATTTCACTGTGCTGGCATATTGAGTTGCAGCCATGTGTCACAGATCTTTTGCTTGTCATCTCCCATGTTCTCACTATTCCCTGTCACTTTAAAATTAATTCATTGCTAATCACTTACTCCACCCAGATGATACCCATATTCTTCTACTTGCAAGGCACCACCTGATGCTTCATTTGGGGAGAATGGAGGGAGAGACAAACAAAGGCTGACAATTGTACTGTGAACCAGTAATTTGTCCCATATGCAAAATTTAATTTGAAGAGTATGAATAATGAAGTTCTTTGGTCAGAGCACTGCTTCTCCAGTGCAGCTTTTCTATACAAGGGAACAGAAAGACAAAAGGAGTGAGATCTTGCTTTCCAAGTTTGTGTGGGATACTGCACTCACAGCTCTTGGTGGATGACTGGGGGACATTGGCATTAATCATGGTTATATTCAAGGGTAGCCATCTTCTCGGTGCTGTTTCCTAAGCCACTTCTGGTAGAATCATAGAATCATGGCATGGTTTGGGTTGGAAGGGACCTTAAAGCCCATCCAGTTCCAGCCCCTGCCATGGGCAGGGACACCTTCAACCACTCCAGGCTGCTCCAAGCCCTGTCCAACCTGGTCTTGGACGCTTCCAGGGATGGGCAGCCACAGCTGCTCTGGGCAACTGTTCCACTGCCTCACCCCCTGAGTAAAGAATTCCTTTTTACCATCTAATCTAAATCTCTCCTCTTTTAGTTTGAAACCATTCTCCCTTGTCCTACCACCATCTGCCCCTGTAAAAAGTCACTCTCCCTCTTTTTTACAGCTATGCTCTGAGTCAGGCAAGAGTTTTCTGAGTCACAAAATGTTTGAGGTTGGCAGAAACCTCAAAAGATCACCTGGGACAACTCCATCCCCAAGCAGGGCCACCTAGGGCAGGTTGCCCGGGGGTTTTGAATGCCTCTGAGCGTGGAGTCACTGCCGTCTCCCTGAGAAGCCCGTGCCGGTGTGTGACCACCCTCACAGCTGCAAACACGTTTTTTCTGGTGCAAAGCTGCCGGCAGCATTGGGAAACAGGAGGCCAGCGTGGAGCAGGGCGGGTAAGATCGGGGCAGAGCTCCCTCCCCGCTCGGCGCCAGCCTCTGGGCTCCGCTCCCTGCTCACGGCACGCGCGGCAGCCATGCGGAGCCGCCTCATCTGCCGGCCCCCAGCAAGGAAGCCTCAAACCATGGCTGGGGACATTTTGGAACAGATTTTTGTCGCCCCAGAGGAAACATCGTAGGGGCCTTGTAGCTGTGAACCAGCGAAGACAAGATAAAGGCACCCAGCTCATCCTCTGTACCTGTCTAATAGTGCAACAGCAATGAACTTCAATCCCTTCATTTCAGGATGCAGTAGAACAGGGACATTTCTCTTTCGCAGCTCTCCTCACTATTTTGTTTCCTAATGTAATGTATATGCACACCTATTTTTTAATGTATGTGTATGTAGAGGGTCTGTATGTGCACACGGAGAGGTGGGACGTGCTAAAATGGCAACTTTTGGTACAGTTTGAGGAAACACAGCCATGAAAGTCCACAGAAGGATTCCTACTGTGTCGTGTGGTTCATCTCGGGTACCATTTAGAGCCTAGAGCTTTGCTGGGCTTGGTTGACATTTGACCTCAAGCCAAATACCTTTGTACCAAAGCACCTTCCTCTCTTCTCAGGAGGCCTGATCCTTGCAGAGACATTCCAGAAAAACACGAGGGTTACAAGGTGCCCAGAGAATGCAAAGAGTGGTGCAGGAGGGGTTCTTCAGGTGGCAACTTGGGTTGATCTGGTGAGTGATCCGGGAATTGACAGCTGGTCTCTGCCATCCTCCTTGAAATAAGGGACTAAGTGTTAAATCTCTGTGAAGAACAGAACGAAGGGAAGCCAGAAAATCCCCCACAGCTGGAATCAGACCATATAAAAAGCTGCAGAATTCCAAATGAAATTGATTCATGTTACTCCCAAATAAGCACCTGAATCAGTATGAATCAATACAAATGGCATCAATAAATGTATCTTGCTTTGTTCCAGTTTAACATCTATTTTCAGAAGGTTCTCAGAAAGCATTTTGGTACACCAATGCATGAAATACTGCTGTCAGATAAATACAGATTATCATGGATAAGGGTATTATATCACAGAATGAAAACAGGCAGGAGAGATATAAAAGCAAAGAAACTGTTCGTGCTGATTTCTTGGGAAATGTCAAAAAGGGTGATTTGAGAAGTGGTGGTGTTTGAATCCCAGCACACGCTAACATTTGTATTGCTGCTCTTTGCCCTGAACTCCTGCAGCACTGGCAGAGAGAACTCGATCTCCAGCAATGCCAAATAATACTGTTTTATTTGTGAATTTTACCAATAAAAAAGAAGCATGACTTGTTTTTTTACGGACCTTAGTCATCTCTGCCACATCTGGGACTACTTCTGTTTTGAAAAAGGTGGTATCGTTACCCAAATTGTAATGACTCCTGAGTTCTTCGAAATGTAACTGCGGAGCACATTAATCTGGCTTTTCAGCTGTTTTCGAACATGAATTGGTGTTGGTGCATGTTTCTACCCAATTTGCGATGTCTGCCACCCAAAAAACATGAAGTTAACATGAAAACCAACCAAAAGCTGGAGTAATGAAAAGGTCAAATACATTATTAAGCATTAGAATTCTGAGAAGTCCCTGTTGTGCAGGAGGTCGTAACAAGAAGAGGAAACAGCACAATGCGAGCGATCTCTTGTGATAAAGATCTGGTGAGCAGAGAAGAGCAGAGGAAATGGAGCATGTGTGATGATTCCTGTTACAGGACGTGGCCCTCCTCCTCCTCCCCATCAGGTGGTGTGCTCAGGGCTTTGGCTGAAACATTCTGGAATTTGGTTAAACTCTAGAAATAATGTTGCATTTTTGTTTATTTCATCAAGCAAATGGGAACCTTTGTTTTTATAGTTCTAGAAAGGCACCTGAGGCTGAAGTTGTCCCATCCCAGTAAAGCATCCTCTTCTCCTCTGACTCTCAGTGCACCTCAGATCTGACCGGGAAGGAGATGGAGCCACGTGTGCAGGATCACGGTCTCTGTATCATGCCTCGTGTGTAACTCAGACACCTCAATCCTGAGACCTGGGATGGGTCTCACTGTCCCATTTTGACACCAAACAGGTACCCGATTGCTAGTGACAAGTAGGACTACAACAAAGACTCTTTTTCAGGTCCCGTGAAAAACTGTAAAGGTTTTGAAGCTTCTGTTGCCATTTTAAAGCTTCTGTAAAGCTTGAGCAGGTTTGCAGTATCGAGATGCACCTTCTAAGGGATAAGCAAAAGTTGGTTAAATGACCTCAAATATAAAGAAATAAATTATTGTTCCTGTCGCTCAGTACTATCGGCTGTGTACCTCCACCACGAAGGCTTGTTAGTTGTGCCTCTTAATCATTACCCTCTGCTTTTGCCCGCAGGTAAAGCCGGTGAAGAAGGGGGTGGGGGGTGCCAAATGTTCCCCGTGTCCCTCTGTGCCTCAGCTGTCGCTCATCCTGCAGCATCCGCATGCCGAGTCTCAGAGGATGAGAGGGAGATAGCATCTCTTGGGATACCCCGCCCCAGCCTGGCCCTGGGCAGGGCTCTGCCGCCGAGCGAGTCACTGGATGTGCTCCTCCGGTGAGGGCACTGACCGGGGCAGGACCAGCACGGCTTTCCCCGTGCCTGCACGTGCTGGGGTTGCTGGTGGGGTCTTGCAGCCCTGCTGAGACGCAGAGCAGCAGAGGGGGCATCGGTGTTTCTTGGTTTTATCTCTAGTGTAGGCACACGAAGACAAAACAAGAGAATTGAGGAGAGAAGGAAAGCAGTCAAATTTCCCAAAGCTCTCTGAACAGCCGTGGGTGATTAACAGCTGGGAGCGCTCAGGCAGACTGGGTGGGGTTGGCTAATTCAGCCATGCATGCAATCGCACCGGGGGAGTGAGGAGAGCTGATGGCATGGGAACGTGTCATGAAAGTCACTGAGGACAGCGAGGAGCCAGGGGAAAAACCTGCCCTGCGCCCGGAGAGGACAGGCATCACGTCATCCATCGCATTTGGGAAGTGCTGCTACATGCACAGAGATGCAGGCACCAGCCAGGAGCCCACGTTGGCTCAGGGGAGTTTTTGACATGAGTAAGGTCACTCTAAAACTTGATTGACCAAAAAATAAAAGGTGAAAAAAGTGACTCCATCACCTTCACTCCCCACAGAAGTTTTATCTAGCTCCATTAATAAGTCAGAAGCACAGAAACACAGATCTGAAATGGACTGTAGCAGCCCAAGCAGTCAAAGAACACCACACAGAGACAACAAGTTTAACAGTCATGGTAAAAAAAAAAAGCTTAAATCAGGGTAATATTTATTCAAGTCTTCATGCAGATCGTATTCAGGGGAGATGTAGTGTGCAAGGGGGCTGAGACCATCTCACCCTGGCCTCGTTCAGGTGGAGACAGCAAATTCTGGCAGTGTGTGGCTCATCTCCCCAGCACGCTGAAGGATGCTGTGGTCCCCTGCTTTGTGTCTCCCCATCACGCCCCAGCAAAGGTCACTGCTGCAGGGCAAGAGGGGTGAATCACCCACCTGCCCCCAGGGTTTGTGTTAGAGCCAGGATGCACAAGGGTTGGGATAGTACAAACCGGTACTTTTGGGTGCTGTCTTGCTAATTAGTCAGCACTCATCAAGATAACTAGAAAAATAATTTTGCAGATTGTATCAGACTAGTTTGTGGTTGGCTCGAACTCGTGCTTTATTCTGCAGATACAGAAATGTGCAGCATTTTTAAAAGGCCAGACTTTTAAAAACATTGACTTCTGAGTTTTCTTTTTTCCCATTCACCCCAGAAGGAAAAAAAATCCAAACAAAAACCTAATCAGTGCCTGTTGATTTGCTTCCTTCCATGGCTTTATTTCTCCTTTTGGCTTGCTACCTAGTGTTTTCCCTGTCTTTTGAGATTCCTGCAAAGAAGCAAAAGGGGCAATGAAACTCTGGCCATGCAATATTTTCCAGCTACATCTACGCTTTGCTGAGGTGTTCCAGTTTGAGGCCTCCAAATAAAGTTCCAACCCTCCTGCAAGCACGCTGGGACAGAAACTGCCTTGCTTTGTGTGTAGGTAGCAAAGAAATGATGCTTTGCTGGCTGTATGATGGGAACCCCTCAGCTGATGCTGTTCTATCCGTCACGCAGCTGGTTTGAAGATCCTTGGGAGTTATGCTCAGGAAAAAAAAAAAGTAATCTTTCAAAAAACAGAGCTTCCTTTTACCTCCTTCTGATGCCTTTCTGACAAGGGCTGCTTTTAGGTCAAGAACCTGCCTCTGTTTTCAGGCAGAAGCTCCTCAGGCAGGATTTTCAATTTTTAAAATTGTTTTGCCCCCCACCCCCATAGATGAATGACTGGCCTAATTCAGGAGCACTAAAATTATTACTCTTCTGTCTGAGCACGAGAAACACACCTGCAATTTCTCACGGAATATGCTTTGCGACAGAAGAACCGCATCCCCTCCCAAATATATCCTTATGTAAAGAGCAGCTTAGCCCGTGTTTATTGCTCCATCAGGCTGGCGGCCCTATGGAAACGCCTGGCGTGTTTGTTTGTGTGCCGGTGGTTAATGCTCATTAGCAGGGAGACTAATAGCACTGCCTGGAGCCAGGCAAAGTGCGAGGCCCTCGCTGCGTGAATTTCCCCCGCTGGATTTGGCAAGCGCGGGCGGCGCGGGAGCTGCGGCACCGCTGCTGCTCCTCCTGCCCGTGCGAGCCCGTGCCGGGGCCCGGGGGGGCTCTGGAACCGCATCTCCCCGCTCGAAAGGCTCCGGGCACTGCACTGGGTGCGCTGCTGCTGCCCACGGGGCCGTGATGGAGCCGTCCCAGCAGTCCCATTCCACCTGCGTTTCCTCTGTTTTTCCAAGCCGTGATCCCCTCTGCTGTCGGCTATTCTTCCCAGGCATCCCCTGCTCAGTTGTCTTCAGGCTTTGCTGGCTAATTTCTTCCNTTTTTTTTTTTTTTCACTCAAGGGATTATCCGTGTGTGACAGAATGGGAAACTGAGGCATCTGGCTGCAGAGTGTGTCATGTGAAATATGTCAGAGGTGCTGTAGCACTAAACTATGAGAAAACATCACCCAACTGACAGCTCAGACGGAGATCAGGGTGCTGATAACTCTCTTTTCTCTCTGAGCAGGAGAGATGGGCCAGGGCTAAAAATCTGACACAGCTCAAGGGGCAATATGGGTTTCCCCAACTCATTTGCGTCCCAGGCACTTACAAAAAAGGTTCAATAAGGGAGAAAGGTGAGAAGCACTGCTCAAGTTTGTTTCTTGGGGATAGACAAGATTTAGGTGCCAGAATCAGTTTCCCCCTCCAAAAATGGCACCTGTGAAGTTGAGGGGTCTGTTGAGCTGGCCCGTATCTGTCAGTAAGCATGAGAATGGCTGCAGTCAGAGGTGTCTGCAGAGGCAATGCCCAGGGGATGTGCCTTATCCAATGCACTGGATCCCAGCTCTGACAGCTATGAAATCACCTTGTCAGCTGTGCTGGGTGGGGGAAACGCAGAACAGATCCTGCAAGGGAGATAATATTTTAAGTGGTTATCAAGGAAGGAGTGAGGCTCCAAACAGAGTCACTCATTTCTAATGTTAGCATTATATTAGTGTTGCCTTTTTGGGCTTAGCAAGATTCAAAGTCTCTCTTGTGGCAGGAGTGATGGCAGGTGTGTATGGCCAAGGCTGGGGTCTGACTCTGAAGGTAAAACACAGCGTGGTGCTCCCTGCCGTGGCTGGAGACTTCCCAAGGATGCTGGGGGACACGACTGCAGAAGGGCCTGGAAAAGGGATGCTAGTGTAGTGTCTGAGTGGAGAGAGGGCTGTGCATCACTTGGAAGCAAGGGAGAGTTTTCTCCAAGATCCCTTGGGAGGAGACGAGCCAAGGGGGGTCTTCACTGAGGTTTTGGGTGCTGCAGTTTGAGCTGGGGACAGAGGACGTGGATGTGGCAGGGAAGCTGCCGTGACTATGCTGAAGAGGCCAAGCTTTGGGCCAGGCACGTGCAGAAAACCACACCTGGGTAAATGTCAGGCTGGTAAAACAAAAAGCTCATTAAAGAAAAGGTAATAGGTCTTGGTGGATGTGGTTGGGGATTCTGCCACTTGTGGAGCATCTGGCTTTAAGTCTCTGGGGATAAAATCCATCGCACTTTTCCCTTACAGAGAGAGGAAGATCTAGAGTCCATCAACACAGGCTCTGCTGGCTGGTCACATACGAATGAGGTCTGAAGAGCCATGTCCTCAAAGCTTTTAGTTAAGCAGGTGGTTAAAATGGAGAGTGTTCATAGGCAGCGCTTATGGCACCCACAGGGTACTTCCATTCCAGCATCCACAGGGTGTTCCTCTGGGAAGCTGTGGCTGGGATGTACAAGAGTGTCTAAGGGACTTGGACACCAGAGTCTCACTCATTTTTTCTGACAGCTTTGGGCTTCTCAGCCTTCTGCAAACATTGACATCCTTTGTCTGGATGATGAGTGCTTATGTTCAAGCTACCATGTTAGATAACCGAGTCTCACTGAGGGATGGTGACTTCCCAGGAAAAGCAGCCTTTTCTCCTGGATGAGGTAGTCTCAAGTGGCAATTTCACTCTGCAGAAAAGATGCACCTCATCTTCAGACAGAAGCTGAAATTAGGTCCCATGTTTGGTAAAAATACCTAAACCAATGAGATATTGAATGAAAGCTTTTGGATTTGCTTTTTCCTTCTCCTTTTTTTTCTTTTTAAAAGGAGAAATTCTTCAGAGCTCAAGTTCTTGATTTGAAAGATCAGAGTGCTGCACTGAGGAGTGAATGCAGAGTTATGGGGAGATGAGAAAAGACATCTCCATCCTCATCATTCAGTGATGGTTTCCTGGTCCTTTGGTTGAGCTAGGGCCATGGCCCCTCGGTGTGATGCTTAAAATTATCTTGTCTCGAGATGTGCAGCTCTTCCTACCTGTTCACAGCCCAGGGAATACTCCATCCACTCCACATGGGTATCCATCCACCCACCCATGCTATGGGTATCAGCCTTTTGGGAGCTCTGGTAAATCCCAAGGCTGCAGCCCTTCAGCCTCCTTTCAAGACCCTGACCTAGTAAAGTCAATTAAAGTGTAGCCACGGCCTCTGAAAGCCTTTGGACTCACACAGATATAAAACAGATCCTTAAGAACTGATGCACTGAATAAAATGTAATAGCACTCATTCTGGAACAGGAGATGATTTATTTTAACTTGACTTAATACATTTTCTTATTCTAGCTTAAGAGCATCCAGAAAAGTTCTTCTAGTCAGTTTTCAAGTGTCAACAAGCTGTTTTTCTTGGTCTCACAAACTCATCTTTGAAATGGGAATAACTTAGTCTCCCATATGGTGTTGAAAGCTACTTCATAGCGGAAATCTCCTGTATATTCATACAAAATTTTAGAGGAGCAGGTGGAAATTATCTGGCAATTAAAGTTAGTGCTGTGGAGCTAGGACTTGGAATGACATAGCCAATCTATTCAAAGACCTCATCTCCTACTGTCAGCAGTTGGTTACGTGACTGTTCATTGTGCTGCTCCTCATGGGGGGAAAAAGCCCTCGAGGAGACGGCAAAAGATTTCAGCTGATTTCTGATAACTGTGTTTGAGCTGATGATGACATTTATCTGAAAGGAAATGGTTAAAAGCAGGTCTTTAGCAGCTCCGGCTCTGACATCGTTCTGCACACTTATTGGGGTATTAACGAAGAAAAGTAGCTTTCTCTGAATGCAGGAAGTGGCCTCCAATAAAGTTTGCAAATTTCACAGAAAAACAGACATAAAAAGGTCAAGACTCTCCTCAGCCATTTTGTCTGATTTTATTTTGAGCAGTAGATTTCTCTACTCACTTAAAATACTCAGGTCTGAGCAATAGGCAGAATGGTTCCCACCACCCCAAAGGGGAGTGTCCACCACCCTCTTGCAGCAGCAGTCCAAGGTTTATCCCTCACCATTTTTCAGAATTGCTCAGGATTTTCTTGACTGTTCGTAGCTGTTCATTAGATCACCAGATCTTCCTCCATTGCAGAAACTACAAACTTCAGGGGTTTTTTTTGTTTGTTTCTCTGGCTTTTTTCAATTTATGCAGAACTCTCCTACCTCCCTCAAAGAGTTTGCTCAAACTTTCCAAACCTGACTGGAAGACCTGATGAACTATTTTGCTTCCAGAAGGCATGACTTGTAGGGAGGTATAAGCATGTATAAACAGCTGTTTTGGCTGAAAATTGATTTGAAATATTGTTTCAAATATATATGAAAATGAAGCACAGCACTTCATGGAGACGCTGTCAATGGCGAGGCAGATTTGCAGCCTGTTTCTTTTAGACACTGCTCCTGTTCAAATTTCCCTCTGATGTTAAGGTGAGGAGCGTTGTGGCATTGCTGTGAAATCTCTGCAGAGAGAATCCCAGGTGAGACCAGTTCCCTGTGAAGCCGATGCTCAGGTGACATTCCAGAGCTACTGAGGGCCTGGTGCTCAGGGAGCTTTCTCCATCCTGCTGGGGCCAGGAGGTGAGCAGGGAATTCAGTGCTTGGCATGAGCAGTCTTGGAAGAGGGGAGAGCTTAGCTGCCTTAAAATTAAGCAATCAAAATCAAAAGGAAGCACCACTGATCTCAGCTGGAAGATGGTCCGTTTTAAATATGGGATGGTGCTTTTCTGCAACCTGCATAGGAGTTTGCTAATGCCCCTGATTTATTACAGAGGTTGAGAGAAACAGCTTTGCACAGCAGGATAAGCATGCTTTTGACTTGGTTCCAGGTATGACAATAGCTGAGAGCCATCAAAAGTAGGAAGAAAATAGCTGCCAACAGTTCTGTCTAACTTGGATGATCCTGATTCTCTTCTTGCTCTGTCAAACGCTGCTCACTCAGTCCTTTCTGATGGAATTGAGGACAGAACGTCGAGAGCAGCTTTTGTTTCTATCAGCATTTAACTGTGCTTTCTTTGCAGAGCCTTGGAAAGAGAACCCTCTCCTCTGCCTTCCTGTGCTTCTCCAAGAGGGAATGCTGGGTACTGAGCACAGACAGCGCACGGAATTAAAGAGGTTTGACCTCCAAGTTTCACAGTATGCCAGCAGACAGCAGCAATATTCAGAGACAATATTCAGGAAGGTGTTTTTGAGGAAAAAGATTTTCCATTGGAAGTTACCGAAGAAATATTGTCTCCTGCCCCTGACTATGGCAACTGGAATTAGTAGACCAATCCTTTTCTTTCCTTCTCCCTGAAAAGGACAGTGAGAAAGCCTTCACCAAACCTCAGCAAGGAAATACCTGAGCTGGGGAAATTAGCTAGAAAATCACGCTAGAAAATGTGGAATATTAGACTACAGGATTCTAGTCTGAAAAAACCCCATAACCAGAGATCTGGAGGTTTTGTGACACTGAAAAGGAATATTTTTGCAATATTTGGGATGGGGATGATGTGTGGGCTCTGCAGTCATAGTGTTTTGTTTCCCATGCTCACGTGCCACTGCAACTTGAGCTTTATGGAGCTTTTCCTCTTCTTCTGGGAGGAACACCTTCCCAGAGAGGTAAAGGACGTGTACCTATCTGCATGACCAAATAGGTAAGGTGGTATATAAAACAAGATTGAAAAATACGATGTTCTCACTGGAAAAATACAAACTTCAGGCATTTGGACGCTTTCCTAGTCCTTTTACAAAACTTGTAAGCAAATGGTTAAGAGTTGGCTAAGAATATTTTCCTCAAGCCACAGATTAAGCAAGATGTCTAATTTTTTGCCTTTTTTCCCCCCATCATGCTGTTTAAACCTGCTAAGAAATTAGTTTTGCTATGAGTTTTCATGCATAATTTGAGTTGTACGCAAGGGTTTTTTTTTTTCTTATATGTAAAATAATTGGATTTTGAGCAATGTTGTATGTTTGATGCTAGTCATACATGTAACTAATAGGTATGAAATTTGAAGGAGGATTCAGGTCATTCTTTGAGGGTAAAGATGCCACAGTTTGGATAAGCTCAGCTCACGTACTTTGTCTGCTGCAGATTTTGCTCTGTCCTTTGAATTTCCAGGACACCATCTTTATCTGAAGGCTTATATTGAAACTTTGAGCAAGAAATCCATGATTTTGAAGGAGAGGATGAGGGCTTTTTGCCTTGCTTGAGGAATTTGATCTTGAACTGAAGACCATAGCCTTTAAGAGCCTGGAGTGGTGACGTCTGTCTTTCAGAAATCTATGCAGGTGTGTAACTCATTACTTTTGTACCCAAAGGCATTTCTCCATGTGTTTACTCACTAAGACTCAAAAATTCCACACTGGAATGCAATATTATTATATTGCTTAGGGAAACTGGAGATAGCCTTGCCTTGAAATCCTGTCCCCTCATTGCTGTGGCGAAGTGCCTGAAGGCGTGTGTACTACCTGCCCTTAGAGTCATAAGCTTTATAATTATAAGCTATAGGTAGTTATAAGTAGCCATAAACTTGGATACACTGAAAACTATGGAGGTGGAAAGAATTGAAAGTTTCAGGAGGGGTTGGGCAGAAAGAGGAGTCCATGCTTCGGTCCACGTCTGCTCTGGCACACACGGACGTGCCGGAGGGGAAGAGGGAAGAGAAGGCCTGGCTGGGAGTAAGGCTGGGGCCTCGGGGTGCTGCTGCCCCGGCCCCAGGCTGCTGTCCAGCTTTAGCAGGGTCCAGCTCATTTGCTGCTCTTTGAAGGTTTGTGTCTGCTTCAGAGGGAATTTTTTAAGGCAGTGTGGAGCGCAAGGGTTGCTGGTTTTCATTGTTAAGGAGAAGAGGACAGTGTTTGCTCACCAGCTGCTGACAGCTCTGTCTCAGGGCAAAGAGGGAGGGGGACAAGACGTGTGAGTTTGGGTGATGAATCCCTTTCAAGACTATCCTGCCTTGGCCAGCAGTTTCTGTAGCTTTGTAGCACGTGTATAGTGTGTGAAGGGGTGGGGGGGTGGGGATTTTTTCCCTCCTCCACAGCAAAACCCATCAGTCCCAAGCTTCTTTCCCCTCCAAAAATCCTTGTGCTCCACTCACCTGCCCTGCACCAGGCATGCAGCTTCTGGCACTTCCCAGCCCCTTGCTTTTTCTTCCTCTGCACCTTTCCAAGGGGTCTCAAGTTTGGGACATAGGTCTCTTCTTTCCCTCCCCTCCTTTTCTGGGGTGGATTCATCCCAATTCAAACCTGGAGCTTGGGGTGGCACTGAGGTGGGCACGAGGAGGCTGAGCTCATGGCCCTGTGGCACTCAGACACTGTGGGTCAAATTGGGCTGCCTGGCAAATCTGAAGTGTCCCTGGGACACTGCACCGTGCTGGCTGGCAGGGAGGAGGGGAGAGGTGATAAATGACTCCCAAAAATGCTGTTCTGGGTGCACAGTAAGTGCCACAGGGCTGCAGAGTAGATCTGAAAACATAACCACTGGGTACACGCAAGCCATCTCTCCCGAGGCTGGGAGCAGCTCCTTGCTCCCCGGCAACCCAGAAGCAGCTGGGGAAGATGGAGTAGTCACAGTCATTATTTTATGGAGTGTCAGTAAAACTCCTGTGGGAAGAGACAAGCAGGCTGCCCAGCTTTTCACCCACCAATGCCATTAAAAACACAACATCCTCTTCTGAGGCCCCAGCAGGAGGGCCTGTGCACCCTTTCAGGTACTTGTCATTGGTGTTGAAGAGGCAAACTGGCGGTAAACTGAGGAGATTTTGGTTTTCCTGAGGTTAGAAGTGTTTTGTCAACTCTAAATTAAGACAGGTTTTGTCTGGGTGGTATCTGACACATAGCTTGGCACTTGCTAAATCTGAAATTAAGATGTTTGGACCAAAACAAAATCCCCTTATATTAAGATATTTTAGCGCTGTTGTCTTCTGTAGGATACTGAATAGAAGCTGCTATTTAAAGGTATTTTAGTGGGAAGAATCCATGGATGCTGATGGCAGCTCTCTCCACTATCTGCTTATAGGATGCAGACATTCTTGTTCGGCTTCTAGACACTACATCTGTTTGTTAAACTTAAAGACTGAGTTTTTCTCAAGCTTTTTCAGTCTGACTCACATTGCTCAGGGATCATGGTGCAAATGCTGTTTCTTTTGTGCAAGATCAGTACAGTCAGGTGTCGCAGCGGGTGGAGATGGTATGGGGTGCCACAACCTTCCGAAAGCGTCTCCAACACGGAGCCGTTCGGTGGCCGCCTCCCACGCACACACTCA
>VWZW01008119.1:531693-589009 GCA_013397115.1 Edolisoma coerulescens | reverse complement strand
GCCACGCATGTGAGGGGTCAGTGATGAAGAACCAAGAACAATGGAGGACCCACGTTGATATACGGGGTTGAGGGGGGGGAGCAGAGAGAGCATCAGGAGCCAGTAGTCTGAGGTCCAGGGGGCGGTACAGAGGTGTGGTCAGGGTACCAGGGCCAAAAGGGAAACACTGGGGGAGTGGCAAGGGAACAAAGGCAAAAGGGAGCAGGGAAGGGAGAACCTTCTGGGGCAGAGAGATATAAGGGAGGAAGGGGCAGGGAAGCCAACAGACCAACTGGGGTAACAGAACTGGGGTACATTAGCATGATGAAGCAACGACCCTTAGAAGAAGCCATTTCATTCTCTCTAACTTTCTAAGGGGGTGTCACGGGCTACCACAGTCAGGCCATGTGGTGTGGCTGTGCTCTGAACTGAGTGGTCACAGTGTTCATCCCTGAGTGTCACTATCTCATGGCAGAGATGGATTAGGCTCCTTTGGGTTTTGGTGGTTACAGTCCATGCAACGCAATGGCCACAAGGTTTGTGCAGGAGTGTTTCTTTGATACAGATCTAACCACACTTTTAAGGAGAATCCGAGGCTTGCAGTTCACACTTGATGTTGTTTGCTTATTTTCAAATGCAGTATTTCAGCACAAAGAGGAGACCCTTAATATGGAAAAAGTCAAATGCCAATGAATGCAACAGTGGATCTGACCCAGATTTCTGGCCAGAAACTCTGATCAGAGTGAAGTAGCTACCCTGAAGTTCCTGGTCTCCAATTAGGAAGATGTCAGCGAGCGCACGGCTGAGCAGCAGTCTGGTAAACAGAGGGATGTTTTTATTAAACAGCTTTGGGATGCAGAAGTATTTACACTGACCTTGTTTTTCAACTCTTCACAGAGGGACAAGGAGAAAGCTGGAGGTTCTGTAGGAAGTAATGCTCCTTCATTATATTGCTTCCCATCTGTCGGGTTAGTTTTTAGGGTCTCTATGTATTCATCTCTCAGGGAGCACTGGGGATTTCACAGGCAGGAAACTTTATCAGGGAAGTATCTCAGAGCTCTTCTCCATGGCATGGACAGGAGCTCAGTGCCAGGTGAGGGGGCTGCTGCAGGCCAGCAAGCTCACCCCAGTTCTGTGCTCTACCACAGAGCACAGACCTGTCACTGCTGTGTCCAAAGCACAGATGGATGGGGCAGGGGGGTGAAGTGGGACCTCAGGTTCATGTGCAGGGAAATCAAAGCCTTTGTGCTGCATGAGGAAGGAGCGGTGAGGGGAGCTCTCCCCGCAGCGTCTATGGTGATAGTTTCCCAAAAACATCATCTACAGTTGTGATTCTCTGCAATGGTGGGGAGGAAGACAGGCAGTCAGTACTCTGGTGGTGTCACCAGTGGGAGCGTGCCCTAAGCCTGGACAAAGGGTATGATTTTCCCAAGCACATGAGGGACTCATCATTCCCACTTCAATCCTATGATAACCTAAGGGGATGTTTCCCATTTTCGTTTTTGGTGCCCAGTAACATTTTCAGTGAGTTAAAGCAGGAGCACCCACCAGACCTGAAACGCAGAGTGCCACATGTCCACAGCCACCACACGGGAGTGAGTAAGGTCCTGACAGGATCAGGTGGGCAGAAGGTTGTGAGGAGCAACCTGGGCTCCCAAATCTAGTGTGGCACTAAGCAGGACGACTTGCAAGAGGTGAGGTGACACCAGGCTTGACAAGCAAGCGCCTGGTGGTTCGTGTGTGCTTTAATGGAACTATTTATAACCTTTTGGAAAATGTAATTAAAAGTGAAATCACTCATTTGTCATATGGTTTATTGGTCCCATCTAATTAAAGTCTCCCTAGGAGAAAAGTGCTGTGGTGAGTGCAGGTGGGATCCCAGTTAAATCCTACTCCTGAAATGCCTTCCCAGGGCATGTGCAGACCAGGGGAAAGAAAGATGGAATAAGGATAAATAACTCTGGCTGCAGGAAATGGGTGGAATGATTTCCTGTTACACCCAGCATGCTTCTCCTCATTGCCACCCCCAGGGAGAGGAGGCAGGATTAGGGTATTGCTGCACTCATGATGTGATCCTTGAGCCTTTCTTGGAACCAGCAAACATGTTTTTGCCACCCTTCTGCTCAAGGGACAGTGACCTCTGTGTGCTGCAGTGTTCTTGATCTCTTTTATTGAAGGACTTTGAAATGAAGACGACGCTGAGTCCTTTAGCAGTAGACCTATGTAAGTTAGGAAATAGCCTCGTAAAACCCAAAAATCACATGCATCCCATTCTATAGCTTTCCCTACTCAAACTGGAATACATTATAGGAGTTTAAAGGAACAGTGAAGCACATGGTGTGGAGCCATGGAAATTATCTCCATCAGCCTTTTCCTCAACACCCTTTGCCTATCTGGGCACAAATGCCATGGTGTTGCAACTGGGGAGTTGGGCATCACTAGAACAAACTAATTTTTATTTCAGTATTGCCCTCACAGGGCTTTTTTCTGCTCTGCCCGTGCCTGGTGTTTCACCTAACACCTGGCTCCAGATAACTTAGGGAACATGGAAGACTTCTGCTCCTGTTGGAAAGCTTGGGTTTGTTTAGGTGGCTGCAGCGTCACTTGGCACGAGTGGAAACCTTGCTAAAGCAGGAGACAAGTAACCTTTCTTGCCTGGTTCCTGAGTTTCAGGACAGTGTCGGACTCACTGAGGAACAAGGGGTTTGTCAGCTCTTAAAGGCTAAGAGAGTTATTCCGTTTGGCACAATGATGGTCTGTGCCCACCTTCGTAGAGGCAAAGCAGTCGTGGCATCTCATCCTCCAGTACCAAGCCATGGTTAGCCTTTCCCATGGCTCTTTCCAGTTCTCTGTGGCCAGGCTGCTCTAGATGAAAGCAAAGCTTGGAAGGAGGTGCCTTCCCCAAGCTGGAGCGTGAGGGAGGGCTCTGCAAAGCTGCCGTAGCGGAGCAGGGAGAGCTCTCCTCGTGCTTGCTGCAGAGCTGGGCTCCCGGCATCCCCCTCTATTAACCCCTGCTCTCACACCTGTTCTCGCTCTCGCGCCTCCGGTGCTCCGGAGACTCTTCTTGCACCTCCCACAAGTGCACATGCTTGTGCTTCAAGAGCCTCCCTGGATTTCGGACCTTCGTGTGATTGGAATGAATTAGACTTGGCTGAGGGATGGGATTATTGCAGACCTGTCACTTCACAGTATGTTCCTGTTACAGCCCACACTCGTGTCTGCTAGTATTTTAAAGTAAACTTTAATTAGCATTTTCCCAAGAGTGTGAATAAATTGTTTTATTGTTGTTTTGGGATTGGTTTTGTTTTAAGGAAAAGAGTGTTTACTCACCAAGGACATGTTTCCAAACTCTCCATCCACACGAGTCCTGGTTCTTATGATATCTCATCACATATCACTGTAAAGCTCTGCGTGGGGCTGGTGGTGGGAGCAGGGTTCCTCGGTGGTGGGGTGAGATGTGCCGTGGAGGCACATGCAAGTGCTGGAGTATTTTTGAGTCATGTTGGAGCAATGCTGTCAGACTCCTGATGGCCACGTGTCACCCATTTACGAGCAAACTATTCCAGGGGAGTTTCTGCAGTCTAAGTAAAGCTGTGTCTGACTTGGTTTGGTTTCCTGTGGGCTCGGCTTGGGTCAATGACCTCAAAAGTCCTAATTAACTTCTGTCTAAGAGAATCAGCGACACTGGACAGATCTCCCCTTATTGTAAATTACATCTGAGATGCTCTTTGCAGGGGATGTTGAGCATGTTTTCCAGCCCTCAGTTCAGGAAGGGTGAAGCAGGTACCTAACGTGGTCCAGAGATCTGCTCCCAGACAGCAAAGGCATGGAAAGGATGTTTTGTACGTGGCTGAATTCCTGCAGAAATACTTTACTGCTGAAAATAAGCGCACTAATAATGTGTGGTTTCTACCCACCCAACCCATTTATTAGATGGAATTTGTGAAAGTGGTGGAATAATGGATGAGCTATGGTGGAGTAGGGAATGAGCTACAGACCTGTTCATCCTCTTTGTGGGGAGAGTGTTAAGGAAGGGCTGGGAAATTGGGCTGGGGCTGAGGTGCTACCTGTGAGGGCTGGCACAGACTGGGATCCCCACTCCATCCCACCTGTTTTAAAAGGTTCTGTGTGATGTGAAGAAGGTAAACCCACTGCCTGGAATACTAGAGGCAGGGAGAAGTAAACCAGCAGCTGGGGAAAAAAAAAAAAAAAAGAGTAAATTTAAAAGCCTGAGTGGTAAGGAAAATATTTTGGAGGGAAGAAGGTGTTGCCTTGGGTGAGCTGTGAGAACTCCACTGGCTTTTGCGTTGCAGGAAAACACACTTGAGCAAATGTGCTGGTATGAAGTGTTCAGGCACAGAGATTGACTCCTTTTAGTTTCACCCATGCATGGCTTTGGTTCCACCCATCTTGTTTAAACAAATATACTTGGTGGGGATGAGGCAAGGAAAATCCTGTTCTCCGCTTGTGTTTCTTCTTCCCTCTGCTCCTCCAGCAGGGACACTCAAAACACAGATGGAGATCAAGGCGTTAGGTTTTAACAGATCCAAATCAATTTAATGTGTCCTTAAAAAATCCCACAGTCATTTCCAGTGGCATCAGCAGAGCTGCTAACAGCTGAGCGTGTGCCCAGTCACTTGTTGCTGCATGTACTGGTTTTCTCATAATGAAACCATTCTTTCCCTGTCATGTGAAGACTCTAAGTGTGGCTTTTTGGTGGCAGCAACACAGGAGCATCTTTAGGAGTTACAAAGTGTGTTATCTGGAGTATCACCATGGGAGCAGCAAAACTGGGTTGTCATCTTGTGCTTCTAAACAACCTGTTGCCAGCTGCCTGATGAGACCTCTGTCAGTGAGTGCCACGTAAAAAGGCTCCGTGCAGGTGATCAAAAAAAGGATAATGGATAGTGCCTGGGAATCAAAACACCCAAGTCTCTGACCTGTCAGTAGTGAAAATGGGCTATTCAGGCCCTTCCAGCATTTCTTCTTCAGAAGGCAAAATCTACTTATCAAAGGAGAACGATCTGCCTGCTGGGAAGGACTGGGAAGGAGCTGGCCCCCATTGCTTCCTAATATGAGATGGGGGACGCGAGAGAACTGGCAGCCCATGCTGCACTTCCCCACTGGTGTGTGGCAGCATCCTCATTTGTGTGAAAATACATATTTGGTGACTTGCAAAATCCCAAGAGGCTTCAAAATAGGAAGGATTATTCTTTTTATGCCACTTTTGCTTTATTCCTTCCCTCACTGTCTCATAGAGGTGATGGTGGGAACAGACCTCTGTAATCCAACCTCCCATCTGGAGCAGGGCTGTCTCCAATACCAGATCATGTCAGCTAGGGCTTTGGCTGCCCGGAGCCTGATCACTGCTGTGGGTGGGGATGTCACCACTTTCTGGGTGACCTGTTCCAGCTCTGTCTACCCTCCTAGTCCAATTTTTTTTCGTAATATCCAATCTGAACCTCATAAGCCACAATATGTGACCATTGCCCTTACCTGGCAATACCAAGAGGAGTGACCCTGTCATCATCACAACTCCCCTTCAAATCCAGTGGGCAGGAGCCTGTAGAATTTGGCACCAATTTCCCTTTTTTACTGGTTTTGTGTTCAGGAATCACTCCTTTTACTCCTTGGCATTGCTACTGAAGGAGAAAGGGGTTTTCTGTGGCCGTGACCTCCTCAGCTGGGGACGAGCAGTGCCAGACTCAAGCCCTGAGGGAAAGGTGGGAATGACCAACCCATGCAAATCCATAAGGCAAACTGTTTCTTTTGAAGAAGAGTTCATTTGTTTTTTCCTGTGGCTTATTCTACCAAAATTGAAGAGAGAGAATTCAGAAGTTATTGACATCAATTTTCAGTATAAAAGATTGCAAGGGACTGAGCTCTGATGCACATTCCAGGTCTTTCCAATTATCTTACCCTTCTCCTGACTCACCTGTTCTGGTTGCTGTGTGTTGCTCCATCCTGGGGGAAGTAAAGCACACATTGCTCACCTCTCCTGTGACCTCTCTGATGCCACACCTTTGTTGGATGACAGCAACAAAAACAGCACAGAGAATTCCCAAAAGGGTGAGGACTCCTTAATCCCTTCAGAAAACCAACCTGATACTTTGTGGGTGGGTCCCTGCTAGTCTCAGCGTAAATTAACATCTCCTTCCTCATCCACAGCTCTCAGCTTTTCTGATCACACTAAATATAAGGGCCAATCCCATGTGCCTCTGGCCCCTCTTACCTCCTTGTTTGCAAAGGTGGTGCTTCATGGGGACAAGGGTCCCCTTAAAATCCCAGCTGTCTTCTCTTTTCCTAATTCCACATGTGGCTGTCTAATCCATGGGTCAAGTTGTCTGCCTGCAAGCCAGCAAGACAGTCCCCTCATGACCACTGGCTTAGCTCAGCTTACAGTTTTGCTGCTTCTCCAGTGACCTCCCTCAATGTTTTCCACAACTCTGTTTCTCTCTGGACTGAATTCTTTGTCTATTTAGCATCTTTCTTCCATCCTGTGTTTTGCGCAGACACATCACCATGGTACCGAGGTTCCCTGTGGTCAGTCTTAGATATTAATCATTGAGATGTTGGAGAGTTTGCCTCCATTTTCACAGGAAAAGGATAAAGGAATTCAATTGTCCATGTAATGTGATGGTTTGTGGTTGAGAACAGACTCACAGACCCCATTCTTGTCTAGTCAGACCATCCTTTCCATTTGGGGCTTCAAGAAAGACATGTTCCATAGGACAGACCCAAATCCCTATGTTAAGAAATCTTGACATTTTCCTGCCTTCCCTGGATTTGTAAGGTTGTGATTTATCAAACAAGAACATAGCAAACCAACACCTCCTTCTACAGCCTCGCTGCAGGGATGATTCATATGGGCTGCTGATGGCATCTGACACTGCATTTTGGCTGCTCTTCTGGAAACAGTGAGCCCTTTGTGGATATCTGGTCATTAGATGATGAATTTTTGTTTGCTCCCACCTGAGCTTATTTCAGGCTCAGGTGCCACACATCTTCATTAATCCTCTTAGTCCTGATTTGGTTGCACCTTGTTACCTGAAAGAAAGGAATTTGATAATGCACCGATGAAATGAGCTGCAGTGATCTGACATTCAAACCCAGAAACAAGCAACATTCTCTCGACTTGCCTGGAGAAAACCCACATCAATGACTCTGTCAGTTGTATTTACCTGGCGCAGTGCCGAACCACCTCAAGGCTGGGACGTGTGCTGGGCAGTGCCACTGTAGTTGCTGGGACAGACTGGGGGTGCACAGAGGGGCATCCGTGGGCTGGATGGGGCTGTGGCAATGCAGAGGAGCAAAGTCTTCAACACACAAAAGCCACAAAATCTGATTGAGTTCAGCAAAGCACGTTCTGTAAGCTTGGGCTTGTTTAACGAAAAAAAAGAAGGAAAGGAAAAAAAGAAGGAACCTGCTGGAAAGGAGGGGTTTCCAGAGTTCCTGCCATGTTACTGCCTGCATTCCTGTGCCATGAGAGCAGTCATGCATGGAAATGCTCACTTTGGTTGGTTTTCCCCAGCCTTTGCTTCTTGCTCATGTCTAGCAATTTGCGCTGTACAGCAATGCTCTCCTCTCTGGTTCCTGCCTTACAGTGGGAACTGGGCTCCCCACAGGAAGCTGGGAATAGCTGGCTCTATGCCCATGCAGGAGCGGAGGGAAAGTGCCCTGCTGAAGCCCTGGGTTTGCAACACCCATGGCTCTTGTCTCTTTTCCCAGCGCTGCTGGAGCATCACTTCCCTGAGCTCGGAAAGCTGCGACTGTGGCATCCAGAGCTGCTCTCCCCCAAGGCCAGGGAGCAGAGGATAAGGAGAGCATGGTTGTGCTGTCATCCACCTTGGCACCTTCGAGGGGGGAAATTAAAACAGACGCAGGAGTGGATTAGGTGTCAGAAAAACGTCTAATTGTGGCTTATGAAATTACCAGTTCAGTGGCTTACAAATGAAAATGTGCAGAGGAACCCTGCATCAGCATAGTCTTCAGTTTATCCCTGAAAGCCTCATTCCAGAGAACAGGGAAGGGAGCAAACTGACCAGAGCAGTCCTCCATGGCTGTGGAAGATGCAGACAGCCCAGATCCCACCTGGGAGCAGCGTGTGCCCTGTGTTTCCAAACAGCCCATCTCCTGAGGGTCAGGAAAGGACACACTGCGATTCCCTACATGAATCCTTCCTGCCCTCGGCACACCACCCAGTGGCTGGGGCTGTGCCTTCATGTGCAGCACCTCAAGGATTTCAGAGAGAGGCCTTTACCCCTCCAAATCTGGGGGCTTAATGCTTATGTCTTGTTTATGGTTGAATGACAGATAATGATTTAATACTTCTCATTTTAACAATTTTCCATGAAAGGCAGGGATGACAGTAAATACATTCTGATCTCAGCTTTGAGCGTGGTGGGTTCTACAGCACGGCAGCTGTTCATTTGTAGCCTGCATGATAAAGCCTGTCCCAGCACTGTCTCCCAAGGCATGGCAAGGCCAAGATGTGAATCCCCAGTAGGTAATTACCTGCTTGTCCAAAGGAATTGGGAATTCCTGACGGATTTTATGTGCATGTGAAATGCATATGCACAAACAGGAATTCACCAAGGTTTTTCCCAGCACTCTCCTTAAACCTTTCAGAATAAATGAAACTTCGGTGCAACAACAGGAAAAATACGACTTTTTTAAACTTTCTGCAAGGTAGCCAAAATTTGTCCTTTCATGACAGCCACATCTTTAACTGTTGGAGAGCCTGTATCCCTCTGTCTTGGTAACTAATATCCCATCCCTGGTATGTTGTATCCATCTTCCCAACTGCTCAGAAGCCAATGCTGCTGCAGAGTCTGAGGGCCAAACCTTGGATCGGCTTGACTTGGTATCATACAGACCAGACATGCAATGGCTTTTCCTCATCATGACTCATGGAAATGGGTGTGCCCTCAACTTCTTTTGGAGCACTTAACTGGAATAACTCAAATGGAGAGGGAACACCTTATACCTCACCTTGTGTGCTTGTGCTGGTCTTGCCACAGCCCAGGTGGAGACCCAGAGTTCTCATCCTGCCTTAGTGAGATCCTGGGCACAACATTGCACAAGGGGAGTTGCTCAAACTGGGCTAAGTTTTATAGGAAATAGTGCTTGGTCTTTTTGTGGTTTAAAATGGAGTGCAAGGGATATGTAACCCTGGGTTTCAAATCTCTATCCTTTAATTTTTATTTTTTTTTAATCTGTGCAAACCTGGGGAGTGTTTTTCGCAGCTTTTCTACACCATTCCCTATAATGCCTTAATTTTGTCACCACGATGAAGTTCTCTTAGAGAAAATCCCTGAGGTCCTAGAGTAGGTACTAACCTGGACCACTACCAACCTACACAGTAGCCAGTCGGAAGATCTCAGTAACTCCGAGAACAGTGTTTTGTAGGAGTGGATGAATATGGGTACAAGGTTCTCCGACAGAGCTGGTTGCCCTGAACAGGTCACCCCAGCACCTGAGATGGCTGGGGATGTGTGTGCACAAAAAAACTCACAGGCTTGGACTTGTCTGGCTTCTACTTTTACTCCATATTCATACAAATGTGTAGGTTTTCTTAGTGCCACATCCATGCCCTTCTGGATCATAGAAACAGAATTATCTTGTGTTGGAAGGGGCCCTCAAGGATCAGAGGAGTCCTGACTCTGATGTGGTGAATAACAAAGTTGCCATGAAGCTGAGATTTCACAGGGCTCTCCCAGAAATACAGCTCGTCAGATTTATGGTGTAGCTGCTTCTTTTCCTTTGGTGCAAAGTTGGGGGTGTTTTCACTAAAAATTACCTTTTCCATGTGCACATCTGCCTTCTACCCCAGATCTTGGGATTTATGTATCAGGCTACTGACAACCATGGTGTTCTGGCTGAAAACCAAAGTATTTTTTGTGCAAAAAGCATTAGCATTTCCCATGGGAACTGTGGTTTTCCAGTACCTTCTGCTTCCATTGTCCTTTCAGGACCAACTTTTGTTGCAACCTGCAGCTCACAGGGTGTGCTCCCTGCTTTCCCAGACAGAGAGTGGCTGTGTTAAGTTAGGAAAGTCTTTAGCTTTCAATGTCTTATGAATTTGGGTGAAAAAAACTTCTGCTGCAAAACAAAATGTGGAAAAAATAAAGGCCTTAAGGGACAAAAACTGAAGCCCATGACTTTTTAGTCATGGTATTTTGCTGAAAAGTATTTTTCTCCTGTGTGAAATTCTGATAAAACCAAAATTGTGCATCAGCACTTTCTGGAGGAAAATACCTTTTCCTCCTATTTTCAGTCTAGTCTACTCCTACAACAAAAAGGAAGTTTTCACAGTAGTTGGCTAATGTGGGATTTTAACAACCCGACTAAATGCATCAAAAGCAACTTTTTAAATTTAATTTCTTAAATTTATTTGTTGCCACAGCAGTGGTTTTCTGATATTAACTGGGTTTTGTAAATTATAGCACCTCTGCTGACATACTGATAATTGGGTGTATGCTAGTCCATCTAAGAAGAAAATGGGCTTTTTTTCAGTTGCAAAGTTCCTCTTGGAGTCAGAAAACAATGCGCCCAGCTATGCCAATCCATGGAAATCACTGGTTGTGTTTATCCAGCAATTAAAGGGGGATTACAGCCGCCTCAGAGCTCGGCATCCCGTCCCCTCCCCTGCACACACCGGGAGCCTCAAAGCCACATTGTTCCCTGCAGCCGTCAGCGCCAGCCCGGGGACAAGGCGGGCCGTGAGGATGGGAAAGGGTAGGTTCTGCCAGGGAGCGGGATTACAGAAAAATAACAAATAGCAAAAACAAAGGGAAAAGGGCGGGGGAAGGAATGATAGTTATATTTTCTTCTTCCAGAGGTGTTTTCCATATCCATCCTTGGTGCAGGGCAGCAGGAAGGGAAACGTCCCTTCCAAGCCCACCCAGGCAATCATCCTCCCGGGGATGTGCTGGGCGAGCGCCTGGGCAGGGCTTGTCCTGGTCCTGGGAGGGCTGATTTAGAGGGAAGGGCTGCCTTTGGAGGTGGCATCCCCAGGGCCAGGGCTCCTGCTCTGCTCAGAGGTGCGGGCAAGCCGGGCGCCGGGGGCGGGGTGAGCCAGCGGCGAGCGTGTGTCCCTTGGAGCGGGATCCCTGTGGCTCCGAGTGTCCCTTGGAGCGGGATCCCTGTGGCTCCCAGTGTCTCTGTGAGCAGGATCTCCGGAGCTCCGTGCGGCGGGACGGCCACCGGCGGAGCCGGATTCCTGCTCTCCATGGAAACAGCCTCCCGTAGCGCCCATCCCTGCCCAGACAGCCTTAATCCTCCCTCTGCGGTCACCCTGAGAAGCCTCCGGCTCTCTTATCACTGAGGATCTTTTTTTTGGCAAATATTTACAAGAGGCTGCATTGCAGAGGGGGCAGTGAGCCAAGGAGGGTGGTGGGGGCCCACAGTGCGGAGAAGGTGCTGGCAGGGACAGAATGGGGGTCATGGCGTGGCCTTGGGGTCTCTGCAGCGTGTCCCCTGTCACCCTCCTGTGTTGGGGAGATGTGGCCGCGCTCCCACAGGTTGCAGAGGGAAGCAGAGGACGAGGGACAAGGTGCTGGGGACAAGGACACAATACACAAATAGTGCCACCGAGTTTTGACCGGGTGACTCCACGTGTGGGACTGTGGGAAAAGCGCGAGTAACCGATGAGGGATGGATGGTCCCACCAGGAGCGTCGCGGAGTGAGCAGATGAGCCCAAATGGGTCCGGCGGCGCTTCCCGCCCGGCCCCTCCATCGGCGGGGGCACAGCTCCAGCCCCCGGAGCTCCCTCGCTCCCAGGGCTCAGAGCTGCGCGGTCACGTTTGCAGCCGAAATTCCTATGGAAACCCCTGCCTGCCCCACCCACAGGGACACACAAGGTTTGGACAATCTCTGCAAAAAACAGAGATCTGCGAAGGAATTGAAAAAGAAAACACCACCACCAAAAAAATAAAACCCAACCCCTCCAAAACAGGCTTAGGGAAAGTAAAGGGTTCTGTCCTCGCTTTTGGTTTGACCTTGGTCGTGGCCACAGATGTACCAAACCTGAGTGCCCCACTCCTAAAGATGACAGCACCTAGGGCCAGAAATACCTGTGCACACAGGAGTAAGCTTACTTTTTCTATCTTTTCCCTCTGCAGCATGCAGCCAGTAATTCCTTGTGAAGGAAAAATGAATGCAAAAGCTGAAGAGGCTTTGCTACCCTGCTAAAGGTATGCAAAATAAATGGGGGCCTGAGAAGCATTGAGCTGGGAGCAATAATCAGCCCATGTGACAACATCCCACTCCCTGGGCAGGCAGCATCCAGAGCATCTGTGGAAATGAGTTGATGCTACATAGTGCAAGAAATTATACCTGGAGCCTTTTGCAGCCTTTGTTGGCTTTTTCTCTCTCCCTGTATGGCTCTTCTGCACTGTAACCTGGCCAGTGCCAAAGGAGACGTGCCTTCACTTGTGCAATGGCACAGGGCCCATTGGGTTTTGGATAGATTCTGAAGTCCTTTTGCACACACATGGAATCATGGATTAGTTTGTGTTGGAAGAGACCTCTCTAAAGAGCATCTAGTCCAATACCATCTTCAACCAGACCAGGCTGCTCAGAGCTCAGTCCAACCTGACCATGAATGTTTTCAGGGATGAGGCATCCATCACCACTCTGGGCCTTCCCTTGTCCTTTGTCATAACACGGCAGTGCTGGTTACAGAGGTAACACTTACTGTCAAAAACCCTGGCAAAGAACAGACTCCATCTTTTCCTCGGGTTTTGCCTCAGCTTTTTCTCTCCTGCCTGCGGCAGCCGGCCCTGCCCAGCAGACTGCGTGGCTTGCAGGGGCATCTAGTGGCTGAATGCTGCAGGAGTGATCTGGGCAACGCAGTGGTTCCCGTGCCCTCCTCTGACACCAGCCCTCTCCTGCAGAGGGGACCGACCTACGGCCAGCACCTGGAGAAATGCTGCCAGTAATCTGCTGTAAAAGATACCCCTCTCACCCTTTCCCCCTAGCCCTTCCCAAAATACTTGTTTTGGAGAAGAAGCACAACGTTGCAGGTGGCATCAGTCCTCCTCCTGCTGAACATGTGGCACTAATGCTTAGTGGCAGTGGCATCCCTGCACACATCGCTGTGGCTTCCTGGGAGCAAACAGCAGTTTGGAGGGGGCCTGTACTACTCCACAAGTTTTGGTTGTGTGATTTATTTAGCTCGGGCATATCTCAGCTTAAAAAGACCAAAGAAATCTCAGAACTGGGTGGGAGGAAGAAAAACCATCCCGTGCTGTGCTGCAGAGCCAAAGTTTCCTAGTGTGGTACAGGTGACTAGAACCAAATCTGCTGCTGCCCAGGGTGATGTGGCACAGCCCAGCCTCAGGAATGAGAGGGGGATGGGGAGGAGCCAGGGGCACTGCAGTGACACTAAGCATTGCTTTCACTGTCTTTAAATCTTCAGAGGACGATACCTGTGTCAAAAACTCCCTGAAAGTAAAAGTGCAGTATGGCGTGTTGGAGGCTGATAAACAAGGCTCTTTTGTAAGACCCCGTGACTCATATCTCCTGGATTTTATAGGAAAATGCACATAAAAGCAATTACTGGGGTGTGAATTATTTAGTTTCTTAATGGCCTGACAGCTTTGACAGCTCCTAGCTTGTTATCTATCACAAACCCTCTTGATCTCCCAACTTTAACATGACTTTTAATTATGCTTTCGTAAAAGTAAAAGGACAGACAATCTGCATTCTGGTTTCCGTTCAGTCAAACTTATTTAAACAAAAAGGGAGATTTTCCTCCTATTGAGTAAAAAGGGTGATTTGGATATGTAGGGAGGTTTAAATGTATGTCTAAAGAGATGTCTAAAAACAACTGCACAGATAGTTTAGAGTTTGTTCTTTGTATGATTGCAGGATGGAAAAAGAAAAAAAAAAGAATTTAGAATTTAAAATTTAAGAAATCCTTTGATGATCACAGGCCTGAGTTCCCAATACCTTTGCAATACGTCTTGTTGTGGGGGCAGTAAACTGCACTACCTTACCCAGACAACCCTTTTTCTTTCCAAAACACGGGCTTGCCCTCCTGGTCCATCGTTCATTTGGGTCCCCGTGGCCCATGTTCCTCCTGCTCAGCCCCTGGTCCAAGAGCAATGTCATCCCACACCAGCCAGACAAAAGCCTGCAGGTATTAAGGATTATGGAGAACTTGGCAGCAATGGTGATGGACATCACATACACTGAGAGATGTGAGCTGGAAATACAGTGTTAAGTAAAGTTAGGAAGGTTACACTAAAATTACAGTCAAAGACACAATGAACAAAGCTACAAAATAAGTTTTCGATGTTCTTCCAGATCAGTCATCAAACAGTTGGGAGGGACCAGGGTTAGGGATGTTTGTACAACCTATTTTCTTCCTCCCTGTGTATGTGCATTGAAACACATTCCTTAATGTGAACATCATATATTCATTTTTCTGTATGACCTATTATAAGCATCTCTTTTTGGGAAAGATCAGCATATATGACCAGAAGGGCTCTGGAGTTGCAGAGATATTAAATAGATCCCATACATCAGTTGTTTGTTGGTCTGTCCAGTGACAGGATGCTGTTTATCTTATGATAAAATAGCGTGTTAGGGAAATGCCTCTCCCAACTGCAATTCTATGGAAAATGTTTTTGTAGGGGAAAATATAAGGAAAAGGTAAGATGAGAGAAGGAAAAAAGAAAAAAAGTAACTTGAGAAATTCAGGGGCAATAAATCACCACACCAGATGGTATTCATCTGCGAATGCCGTGCAGAGCTATCAATTTTTAAAAATTGCACAGGAGTGTGCCATTAAAATGCAGACATAATATCTGCCCAATTTCACTGCCCTCCTTTGTGGTGCCTGGGCAGGTATGAGGTGACTTGGTTCTACCTGCCCACATTTCTAGGTGTCTTCAGAGTCCACTTGGCATCCCCACTGCAGCCTTGGAAAATTTGACTCAGTGGGTTATGTGTCTGTTTACTGACTAATTCTCTTAATTGCAGCGAGGAAGTGCAACTAAGTGTATTCTGAATACTATTATTGAAATTCAAGAGATTGATTTGCAGTGATCTTTCTGCCAAGTGACACTCCTGCAGAGGAAAATGCTTTGTGTTGAGCTCACATGCCTTTCCTCCTGGGTTTTAGAGGGCTTTAAGATGCGTTGCCCCTGTGTACAAGGAGACAGCTTGTGATCTACCTACACATGGTTCTGAAGGCCAGTGAGGAAGTTTCACGTTGCTGTCAATGTGTGATCCAGCAGTGTGTGATCCAGCAGAGGCTGCTCTTGCTGTCAGGACCACTCGACAGACCATCCTGGCCATCCTGAGTGGGGCTCTACAGGTAATTCCCCTGGCTGGGGTACACTAAGTGGGAAAAATTATGGCTTAATCCAGTCTTGGGTCTACAGCTCAGAGCATCATCATGAGTGAGCATTCCCAGCTGGCTGGAGGGAGCTGCTCGCACTCCCAGAGAAAACAGCCAAGTAAGGACCAAGCTGTAAAATACTGGGAGGGTGCACTCAGTGTGCCAGCTCTGAGGAAAACAACACAGCTTTACCTAATTTGGGATTTTTAGCAATTCTTTGAAAGCAAAATAATGGGCAGGACAATATGTGGAAAAAGGTAGCAGGTGGATTACAAAGCTCACGTTGAGAGCTTGGGAAATTGCAGCCTGCACAAACTGGGAGGTCAGTGACATTAGGCAAACCCCCTTGAATCCTATTTCCACTCTTCCTTGCCTTGAGGATAAACTCTGTGAAAGTGTGAAGCTATGGCAGCTACACAGTTGCATAAAACAGGGGACTCTTTCAGTTTGGTGACGAGCGACACGGTTCTGCTGCCTCTTAAGCTTTGGTAAAGAAAGGGAAAATAAAGGCAGCCATGGATGTGGTGGTGCACAGGCATTCCTGCTCCTTGCAGCTGGAGCTCCCTGCCGTGGTGGTGACAGGGCTTCATAAGTGGCCTGAGAAATGGGGCCTTGGGGACCAAGGCTGGCAGGGAGGAAGTGGGGAGCAGTGTGAGATTGTGGGATGTAAGGTGAGCTGAGTAAACTCTTTGTATAGGAAAATTACTCTTGTAATTGGAAAAATATTTCCCCTCTTAAAGTGGGAGATGCTGGCTGTGAGTCCTGTTTAGAATATATTCAGAGTGTGGGTACCTTTTTTTTATACTTAATAAAAAAAGGAAGGTGTTGTTTCATTCTCCAGTCTGAAAATTATGATTTGTAAAGAAAAGAAAATTGATTTCAAGGCCACAGAAACAAATTGAGGGGTCAATTTTGATTTTAATTCCAACAATTAATTAAAGAACTCTTCTGGAGAGGTTTGCAAAATGAATATTGATCTTAGATATCAGGCACTCTGCAGTCATGTCTCCGTCCTGGTTTAAATCCTCCCATTTTGATTAATGGATGGGGTTTAGCAACAGCAGAGCTCCATGACAGGGCAGCTCAGCAGCGCCGTGCTGGGGCTCATCCCAGGAGCACAGAGCTCATCCTGACAGCAGAGGTGGCACACTTTAGTGGTGTGAGCCACACCAGTGTCACCTTCAGTCGGTGCTTTGGTGGCCTGGTGTCATGTTCTGCCCCAGCTCAGCCTCCTGGCTTCTAGTAAACGTCCATCTGAACAATGTTTTTATCTGTACAGCAGTGCAAAATGAACTAAGTTCTGCGTTGTTGGGAAGGCAAGAACACATTTGATACTGGAAGCAGCAGGAATAAGTGGTAGCCACTTGGAAAGGCCTAGAGCACAAGTCTGGTAGGGAGGGTTGAGGCAGATGGGAGTGTTCACCATGGAGAAAAGGAGGCTCCAGGGGGGCTACAACTCTCTGCAACTCCCTGAAAGGAGATTGTAGTGAGGTGGGGGTCAGTCTCTTCTCCTATGTGACAAGTAAAAGGACATGAGGAAACAGCCCCAGGTTGCACCAAGGGAGGTTTGAATCAGATATTAGAAAATATTTCTTCTCCCAAAGGGCTGTTGAGCATTGCAACAGGCTGCCCAGGCGAGTGGTGGAGTCACCATCCCTGGAGGAATTTGGAGGATGTGTCACTTGGGGTCATGGGCTAGTGCTGGGATAACAGTTGCACATGATGATCTTAGAGGTCCTTTCCAAATGTAATGATTCCATGATTTTAAAGGAGAATTGTCTGTAGAAGGATTGCCAAAATTGCATCAAATTTTTGAGTTTTTGCCAAAATTGCATCAAATTTTTGAGTTTTTTTGGTCAGCTGGGTTGGGATTCCCTCACGGGCTGGGGTCTGTCTCCACCAGGTATCTCTGATGGCTGAAGAAGAGATGCTCAGTGTAGCTGCAGGAGGCAAAAAGGCTCCTCCTGGTACCCGCTGCTGATGGCTTTGTTCCATTTGGGTGTCCTTTTCCACAGGATAGGTGCTGCAATGGGCAGAAGTACAGCCCTCACTCCCTGAGGAGTATGCCTTTTCCTGCCAAGATCTCATCCTGTCCTGTGGTAATAAAAAGGAAAATCCTGAAATACTTGCAGAAAATTGAAAAAAATAATTATCTCATAGGTGACATTTTCACTTTCATTCTCTTTTCTTTATTCTCTCTCTTCTTCCCACTCTCTAGGAGCACTCATTTCAAGCCAGCAGATTTCAGAGGCATGAAGATCGGGTGAAGGACATAGTTCTGTTTCCAACTTCTCCTGTGCCATAAACAGAAAAATTTAGGAAGGGTTAATCTGAACAGCTTCCCATAGCACTCCACCAGTTTCCCTTCTCCTTGCAGATGCCTTTTATACCAACTACAAAGCACACATTTCTCCAGCTGGGTGAGATGAGTTTGCCAGGAAAATCGCCTCCGTCCAGGGAAAGTTTGGTGATACAAAAACCACCTCAATATTTGCAATCCTACAGTGCCAACAGATGGATTTCTAGTGTCACCTGGACCTAAACCAAGTAGCATCAGCTTTAACAACATTACTGAATGTATAAGCCTGGGAAGTGATTTTCCAGCCTCAGACAATATTTCTATCTGCTCAATATCAGTCGTGTTCACTCTTTGTGGGAGGGTGATCAGATAAACAGGTGAGAGGTATTTAACATAACTTTAAGAGATTAGGTGTAATTCTAGTCACAATGTAGCATGAAAAGCAAAAATCAAGGTTTTCAATGCTGGGAATTGCTGCATGGCTGAAAAGGTATCCCTGACAATGAACTACAGCTGATATTTAGTGTCTTATTGTTTTATTTACTACTGCCTTCATAGCACATCCAGCTAGTTAGCCAACTGCTTATAAAACATATTTAATGTTTGGAGACACTCAGTACAGCTATAAAATGATTTTTAAGGGCATGCAAACATCGTGTTTTAATGACTACACGCACACTTGAGTTCCCTCTGGAAAAAAACCCAAATAAACCCCCACTTTCTGAGTAGACTCAATTGTCTCATCCTCAGTTTTGTAGATGAGCTACACAGCTCAAACTGGTTGACTTCCTGGCACTTGAAGGGAACCATTTGAAAGGATAAACTTGGAGAGATCAATACCCCTTACATACTGTAAGTGATGCAGCGCTGAGTACTCAAGGGCTGTTAAAAACTCTGTCATGAACGACTGCTCAGAAATCAAACAGGAGAGAAAAAAACCCTGCACGGTGGTTTTAGGGACTTAGTCCCATTTTATTGTGGGGCAGTGATCTTTCAGGCAGGTTTTCCTCAGGTTTTATTCTCAGTTTATATGAGTTGGAAGGAAAACAATATCAGATGGAAAGGCTGTGAGCAGGCAGAGATGGGAAGAGGCAGCCACATGCGTGTTTATCTGTTCGTGGAAATGGGGAATCCAGAGGCAAACAGGCTCAGCAGTCCCTGGGTGCAGGTAACTGAAAGTGAGTGCTGAAAGCACCCGCTCCTGTTTCGTGCTCCAAGGGTTAATACTCTTCTGGGGCACTTAAGAGGAAGCTCCTTTGAGAACCCACATGATATCTCCTGCCTATCCCTCAGCCATTAGTTTGTTTCTCCTTTCAGTAAATTCTGATTATTTAGGACAGGGTGGTTTTTTTTTTTCCCTGGCAAACTCATGCTGGCTCACCCTTCGCATATTGTATTCATCAAGAGGCTCTACTGCATTCTCTAAGGATCTGTGCTTTTTCCTGGTAGTGTGAGGAGGGACTGGGAGTCTTGGGAAAAGCATTAGTTCATTTTGAAAGGATTGATGTGGATCTGGCCTTCTTCCAGTGCCTCCACTGTGAAAATTATAATTTATTATTGAAAAGCACACATTATTTTTGTTAGCAGATCAGCTGCTTCAGTCTCAGTTCCTTCAACTTTTCTGGACGGGTGCCATGGAAACCCAACTGATTTATTTTAATTTAGAGATTGGGATTGAACAAGTACCTCTTCATCACTTTCTGTACATCTCCATCAGCTCTGGGCCCAGCACAGAGCAACCCAGCCCTGACACCCAGGCAGAAGGGATGGTAGGATCCAGCCAGGGAATGGAGGACAAGTACCTTCCAACCCAAGCCATTCCAGGATTGTGTCAGCTGCTGAACTTGCGTGGCCAATGGCAATGGCAGCAAGCTGAGTTTGGAGGCAGAGCCTGGCTTGCTGTTGCCTTCACTCCTTCCTGGAGTGCAGTGAGTTTCTGAACTGGAGGCAGGAAGGGCAAGAGATGCCTCTCCTTCCCCATGCTGCAAAATATGCATTTATCTGGACAGAGTCAGAGCAGCTGAAAAATGTTCCTCTGCATTGGGCATTTTGCTGTCATGGTGAGGTGCAGCCCATGTCCCATATCTGGATGGCTCACGGCGAAGGTGATGTTTAAGACCAGATCCTAAACTTGTTTCCCATTATCTAAACAACTCTTGCTTTGGGGCACTTTTTGCAGTGCATGGAAATAGAAACAAGAACAGAGACTGAAGACTCACCAGTGCCTTCTCTGTAAACCCTTCGTCTTCACTGCTGTTCACAGACCTTTTATTCCCAGCTGCCCCAGATATTTTATTCAGTGCAGTAGAAGTATCTCAGCAGAATTATTACAATAAATGAAGAAGCATTGACTCTGAGCTGGCCTGTTACATGTAAGAACACTCCATATGCTACACCAGCGAATTTATAAACCAGAGTAATGCAGCAGGTGTGCTGCTGCCTCTCATCTGCATGTACCTGTGGGCAGGTAACGTGGAGCACCTGTGATGCTGCCTTATGGTAACAGCATGGTGGCCAAATAATACAGGACAGCAAACTTTCTGTCCTGTGATTACTTTGCTGGTGCAGACACCAAGACTGAGACATTTAAAGGAGAAGATACAGATCCCTGAGGCTGAACATAAAATATTTATATGAAGAGGCCATGGACTAATAAATTTCAGATATAAATGTTTACAGCTGAAGGTAGTAATAAATAACCTTCCAAAAGCAATATTTCAATTTGCACTTATTGTACTTTACTACACGTTGTATTTTCAGGAAACAATAATAATTATAACAGGACATGGAATTAGCTCATGTTTAATGAATAATTACCCGGTTTAGTTGTGATCGTTATAACATCAAGGCACAATTAAAACTGGGAAATGTTGTTTATTCTGGAGAGAGATGGGACTGTTTCTCCATGTATACATCCAACTAATGCATAATCTGTTCATTAAATTGTGACTGAGGTGGGTACACTTTAATAAATTTGTCAGATGACTCCCCAGCTTCAGCTGTGCAGGCTTTACATGGTCTTTAGCAACAGAGGGTTAAAGCCAGGATAAAATTTAATCTTCAGTGACCTCAGTGTCCATCTCCTACTGATTTGCAAGAACCCAGCTTCAAATCATCACCGGTCATTCTACTCCTTCCCCCTGGTGTTCACTGCACCCAGCCTGGCTGCTCTCTCCTCCATCTTAGGGCAATACTGTTGTCATCTTTAACCTGTGTGCCTGTAGCTTTGCTTCGAGTTGTGACCTTGCAATTAAATGTTTGGGATGGGTTTAAAAGAGAAATACCTTACCTTGTGACACAGATGGAAATGCTGTGTTGACATCTCTGTTGGGTTGATTCAGCCTTGACTGGTGCAAGTGGAGTGGTTTATACTGCCTAAAAATGAGTCACTCGGTGCAAAGCAAGCACCTGCTAATAAATTTGACTGTCTGTCTCATCTTGTGGTGACAACAGCTATGTTGTGACAGGGACCAGTAAGCTCTGTCCAGAAGGGGAGAGCTCCTGTGTTGTCTGTCTGGCACATCAACCTCAGACAGGGAGGGAGATAATAGTTACAAATAACTGGACATTGCCTTGGCATGCAAGCTGGAGGACTCTTATCTAACCCAAACCCCTGACAGATGGGCTTCACCTTGTGTTAGGAGTGGCAGCTGTACAAATCTATTAAGTACATTCCTTCGGCTCCTGTGGGCAATGCAGAGACAGGGAGAGGCTTTTATGAAGGATAATTTCACAGAATCACAAAATATTTTGAGTTGGAAGGGGCTCATAAAGATCATCAAGGTCAACTCCTAACTGAATGGCCCATACAGGAATCAAACCCACGACCTTGACATTATTAGCACCACGTTCTGACCAGTGGCTGTTTACCTCACCCTTGTCACAGGGAGCTGTGGTTCTCCTAGGGGGGCTTCTTGCTTGTTGCTGACTGTGGCCAGCCCTCTCCAGTGGTCTCTGCTTGGCTTGCACTCAGCAGGCAGCTCTCATGTGGCTAAACATGATGAGATGACATCTCTCTTCTCTAATGTTTTTGAAATCCTTCAAATGAGTGTCTGTTGTCTAGTTACACACCTAATTTTTCTCCTCTGTCTTTCCTCTGTGTCATTCTGCCTTTCTCTAGCCCACACGTGTCTGTGGAAAAAAGACTGACCTTGGCAGGAAATGTGTTCTTGGCCTTTCCCAGAGAGGACATGATGTAGTGCAAGGATAGATGGGAGCTGCAGCCAGGCTGAACCGTGGTGCAAGATGCCTCCAAAGCCCTCTATAGATAGATGTCAGAGATATTTCGGCCAGTCTGGTATTCAGGATACCCCTGGGAATATGGAGGTGCCTGAGGGGTGATCCCTCAGAGGAGAAGCACCTTTCTAACATCAAGGCATGAGTCTTTGTGGTCGTGCTACCACTGTGCTGGTTTAAAGACCTGGGTGAGACAAGGTCTGCAAAGACCAGGCAGTGAATTGAACAGGCTGCCACAGCCAGCAGGAGGAAACAGAGGAGCCTTGGGCCTTGCAAGCAGAGAGCAGAAACAGCTTGTCAGTGAAACCTGCACCTCTCAATGCTAAGTGCAAGCTGCGTTCCTCCATGTCTGGTTAGATGAGCTGAGAGAAAACGGGATGGGCACGAATACAGGACAGGGTTGATTGGCAACATGGAAGAGGAGGCTGTCTCCTGAGGGAAGGGTGCCAGCAGTTTATAGTCTTTGTAGTGGACAACTGGACAACTTTGTCCTGTTTTTTCCAATTAAAAAATGTAAGGAGTGTTTCACAGGCACTGTCTAGACCCACTTGGTGGGTGTTGGACTGCTGCACCTGCTCTTTTTGAAGATTTGCATCCATGGGAAAGCCGTCCAGAGATGGGAAGGGGCAGCACTGGAAAAATATTGAGACAGAGTTCACTTTTCTTAGATTCTCCCTGGTCCAACGTGCTTGGTGAGCTTCCTTGTCTCTTCCTTTTCTTTTCTAAGGGGGTACGAGAAGGCTGCCGAATTTCCCCCTGATCGTTTGCATCTCCCCTCGTAATTCCCTGAGATAAATTTAGCTGGGACACCAAACTGGTTGGGTTGGCTTTGGGGGCAAGGCAACCCATCTGGAGGCTTTGATCTCTGCTGCAATGCTTGGAATGTGCAAGAGATAGAAAAAAGAGAACTGGGCAAATATTTGAAGGCCCTCTGTGACAGCTCCCTTTAGCAAGCACTTCACCCAGGAGCCCTTTGGAGAGCTTTCATCTGCGTTGCCTCGGGAGTGGCCCTTAAATGGGCAGGGGAAGACAGCAAAGGCAAGATTGAAAGTAAAGATGTGGCTGCTAAGGAAGCACAGTGTTTGCACACTCCCCTCCACACTTCTGGATAAGCTCTTGTACGAGGTTGTGACCCTTGCACCCAAAAATTGTATTTCAGACAAATTTTTCCCGTTACGAAAGCAGGAGTATTTCCCAAGGCACGTGGGCAGCTCTGCTGCTCTTGAAGTCAAGAGCACAGTTGAACATTTCTGTGTGTTGGCACCTTGGAGTAGATTCGAGATGATGTGCTCCGCACCTGCCCTCAGGAAATGCATCACTTCGGACTCTTGCTCACCTGCTTTGCAGGAGCTTTGTGCAGGAGAGGCAGACAGATGGAAAAATGGGCAAAAATGATGAAAATATTCATACATATTAAGGTTCCCATTAATTATTGAGTTACCAATTCACTTATTGAAGAATAATTATTAATATTTATAGCATCCAGATTGCTGATGATGGATTAACTGTGATGGCATAATTTAGCAAATATTTTTAAAATAAAACATTTAACAAATAACATTTCCACCATTTTTCCATCTTAAAAAAAAACGTGTGAAGGCCTCATGAATATATGCAGTCCTTTCTGATTTTAAAGCATGCTTTTGAATATTTTATTATTATTATGGATTGCTTTATTGCAGATTTTATCCTCAGGTTGTTTCCCAATGAACTTCTACACTCTAAGGCAGAAAGAAACCTATGGCAAAATAAGCTTATGGTAACAGCGCTATAAATCCACTGTGTAAGTACAATAGTAAGTAAATGCATTATATGGCTCTATTTCTTTCTACTGATTTCTCTTCCTGAAGTCTCTGTAGAACAGTGATTGATGTATATGAAAACCATTTAGCACATATTAAAGCGGGGAGTCAAAATATTATTTTAAAATTTTCCAAGAACCATTGATCCAAATTTATGTCAGAATCTCCCGAAAGGTTACATTGGCCCATGTTTTGCAGTATTCATTTTTCATTGTAAAAGTTCCTACGTGACATTGCAGTAAAATATATAACATATATGGGTGTCAAAATGCAAAATTTCACAAATTTCTGAAACAAAACAACAAGGGATATTTGCAGTTTCTTCAAAATGTCAGATTTGTAAAGGCTTGTTTGGGCTTCTTTGTTAAAAATGATTTGCTTGTATTTTTATCCCTAAAAAGTTTATTTTATTGGAAAAAATGGTTTGGGGGCAGATATTTCCGCCTGATCTTAAGACAAGCCTATGCCTGCCATATTCTTAAGGCAGGAACTCTTCCACCAGATGTTTGCTGTGAGTGATATTGTAATGTTTTCTCAAAAATACTTCACTGCAGTTCATCAGGAAAAATGATTCCTTGGCTTCTTTCACAATAACGTCATGTCAAAAATAGACGTGAGATCTCGTTATTTATATTGCTGAAGTACTGAATGGCCTTGCCTGAGAACAGACTGTTCCTGCATCAGGAACTACACTGGGAGGTGGGCTTTCACTGAAGAACCAGCTCTTGAAGGAGATGAGGCAGCCGAGGAAAAGGCGACAAATGGAGCATCCTAAAATGCCACACCGAAGTGATGGTGGAATATCAGTGACAATCCTGAGCCATTTTCCAGAGAACCCCACCACTTTCTGTTCATTCATCTCTCCTCCCCATCCTTCCTCTCTGGCAGCCGGGATGGGCCTGGGACATGCTCCTGGTGACAAGAGGCAGAAAATTCCTACTTTGCTTTAGTGTTTGTACTGAGAAATGAGCTTATTAAGGAAGCAGATCTAGAAATGTCCCGGGCTGTACCTTGTAGCTCAGCTGAAGATGAGCTGATAGGGGATGAGGATGACTAAATTTACTCCATCAGTGGGTGGACATTCCTGTCTTGCAAACCATGATGACTGATCAGTCATAAAAAGCTGGGCTATCAAATTGCTGTTTAGCGAATACAAAAGGAAAAATCCTCTTGTACATCTGAAAAGATGCCTCTCTGCAAGGTGCGAGGGTTTATCTGGCCCACCTGCCCATGGGATTGCTTTAGTTACCTCTTCATAGGCATAGCTAGTGAGGCTGATCCTTTAGGAGGTCATCCACCCTGAAGCTCAGAAAGGAAGCTGGCTTGCGGGTTCATTTTATTTAACGTGTCTATCGTAATTTATTTATTCAGGGATAAAAAAACCCCAAAAAATTGAAAATGCGCAGTTTTTCCAAAGCATCGGATTATGTTGTTAATTTCTTTGTTAGTGCCCTTTTCAAGGTGCATGTGCCACTCCATGCGACTGCTCTGGACTTCAGTTTCTTCTGCCCAGGGTCATTTTGCAGCTGTAATCTCCCTGCCTTTTTTTTTTTCCTGGGGAATGTGTAGAGTTTGAAAATAGTATTTCCTTGCCTAAAAGACAAGGTGATGCTTCTTTAGTAGCTGCTGTTCTTTGAGTGTATCCAAGGGCTTTATCATCAAGCAAGCTCTCTTTGGGTTTCTGCTTCCTCGGGTGTATCAGAGGCTATTTCTTAGCATGAAGTAATTGGAGGCAAGGCAGTTTTACAGCGGGAGGAAGGGGGCTGCTCGCTAATCGCAGCCTTCTCCCTGCTCCAGTGCTGTGCCTGCTGACAAAGCCCTCCTTGCTGGAGGCACTTGTGTTTGGTGGGGCAAATCAGGTCACTTGGATCTGCAGCTGCCTCGTGGCTAAAGCAATCAGCTGGAGCTCCAGGAGACAGGAGTCAGGACAGCACGCACTGTGGGGGAATGTGGGCACCCTGCGAGGGGGAGGTGGCCATTACCTGCCCACCTGCCAGAGTTATGGGGTGGGAGCTGCTCTGGCAGGCTGCTGCTCATTTGCAAATAGGTGCTTGTGCTCATCCAGGTGTGGAGAGGGAATGGGTGTTAACTTCTCTGGAGCAAGAGGCTTTGCCAGCAGAGTTTGTGCTCCACATGAAGGGAGGTGAACTTTCACAGCGTCCCAAGCACCCGCAGAGGGGAAACAGAACCACGCGAGGCTGTCCTGTGTCCCACAGACAGCATCAGCTTTCCTCAAACCACTGAGCATTTTATAAACACCTCTGAATGACCAGGGTGCTGTTTTCAAGTCTGTTGTCTGAGTGTAAATGTAAATTGAGATTTTCATTGTACAGGATATAAGTGAAACTCAGATGTGATGCACTAAGTGTCTGAAAAGCCTGTCCTATTTATCTCCCTCTGCAATTCAGGTCATGGTGATCTTCCAAAAGCAAAGTGATCTGATTCACCCATGCTGAGCTTGAAGCTGCTGCTGGTATCAGGCACAGGACTAGGATGGGTCTGTGTCATGCAAAGAGCTTGTTTTCTGTGAAGTAGTTGTTGGGCAGATATAGTTTCTCCAAAGAGACAGCAGTTCCTTTCCTCATCTTTGTCACCACAGCTGGAAGCCAAAATGGATTATTTCATTTTTTCTGAGTCTTAGGCTCCTGCAAAGGATATTCAAGTGGAGCTTCACTTGGTGGAACTTCAGTCTCATTTTAGGTTTTCCGTGGAGAAGCTGCTGGGTTTATCCTGCTACGCCACTCACACAAAGGTCGTCGGTTCAGCACTAGGGCCTGGCTGATGGATAGAGCTGTCATTCAAGATGTGCAGTTCCTCAAAGGCTGCTGCTCAGGGGCGGATGCATGGCAAACCAACGGGTTCCTTTGGAAATGGGGGAATGGGGACAGGCGAAAATGGTGGCAGTGACATAGCAGGCTTTCCTGCTTGTTCCTGTTCTTATTCTCAAAGTTAAAATCTACCATCCTTGCAGGAGGAGCAATGCAGGAATGAGCAGTCCCTTATCCTTTACTGGCGGAGTCACACCTGGTGAGGAGAAGAACTGTCCAAAAAATGGCTTTCCTGGCAGATGGCTTGGCCAGCCAGCAGGGATTACAAACCTCTCTGGGAACCTTTTCTTTATGGCTAGTGAGAAGGTGATATTGCTTGTGACAGCGCAGAAAAGATTGGCTGAAATAAAATAAAGAGGTTTCCATGGTGATTCCTTCATATTGCAGTAAATTTTCATCTTGCAGTCAGCTGGGTTGTACTTCTTCCCCCAGAGGAAGAGTCCTCAGCTCCCCCTGCGTTATTAGTTCCTACTGGTGCTAAGGGAAGGCTGGCAGGCCTGAGTGGAGCCACCGACATGGACGGCTCTGTGGTGGCCTCGTTAATTATCCTAAAGAGGTCGGACTGCCCAGGCAGCCTGCAGGTGCTTTAGAAACAATCCTGCTATCTGGCTTGAACTGTGAATAGATAAGGAATAGATACAAAGATGTAGCTGTGGCTAAAGGCAACAGAGGAAGGAAGTAGGTTTCTTCCCATTTTACTGCTGGGGAAAGAACCATAGTCAGATTGGGTGACTGCCCCAAAACCAGAGCCCAGGTGCTGTTAGAGGAGGGAATCGAATGTCTAATTCCCAGACTCTGGCACAGAAGACATCTTTTCTCCTGAGGTTAGTACCGGGGAAGGCACTGACCTGCAGAGGGCTGGCAGGGAAGGGAAGCTCTTTGCAAGATTGCCTATGGGAGCACCACAAAGGGAAGAGGCAAGGGATCCTCCCAGGCTGTGGCTAACAGGGGTGAAAACTTCCCAGCAAAAGAGTGACCTTCCATTTCAGGAGATGAGGAAACCCCTCCAGCTGTCGAAGGCAATGACTCACGGGTTCCCCATAAGTGTGATCTCTCCTGCCGTGCTGCAGAAATGAGCAGCCGCAAGACGTGTCTCACTGTGGGTAGGCTCAGCAGAGACTTTCCCGGCTTGTTCCTGGGATGACAGCATCTTTCCATCTGCATCTGAACTTGAGAGTCGTGCATACAGTGCTAGTCAAGCTTTGCCACCCAAAACATGCTTAATATGAAAAGCATTTCCCTAAGAAGGTGTGTCATTGAATGCAAATGAATGCTGCCTTATGATCATGTTAATTTATGCTACAGAGCAAATCTCTTCTATCTGCTTCATGCATCACAAAGCCAAAATAACCCTGACCTACCCATGGCCACAGTCAAACCTCCGTGGCTTTGGGCTGTTGTTGTATATTATATACAATTCATAATAGGCTGGAGACTTGAGAAGCAGAGGGGGATGTGCAGGAGGGATGCTCTGACTGCGGCTACCTGCAACACTCCAGGGTGTGTGGGGATCCTTGGGAGAGCAGAATGTGTGTGGGGATGAGGGGACCCTTGGGAGACCAGAATGTGGGAATGAGCTGCTCCTAAACATCAAAATTGCTGGGGTCAGCCACCTGCTCCTGTTCTGCTGGGAACTCATCACAGAGAATGATAAAATGAGGCCTTTGAAGACATTATCCTTTTTTTCCCCTGAAGTTATTATTTCTTCTAGAGCTTGGGAAAGCTGAAGTTTTTTTGTCTTTTGGGAGGACCCAGGACAAAAGGGAGCTTTGGTGGGGAAAGGAACGGGCATGAAGTTGCCACTCTGAGGGAGAAAGTCATCCCATTTCCTGCCATTGCCAGTGCAAACTGGGGCTCAACCCTTTAGCTTGGTAACTGCAGTAGGGCAGCTCTAAAAGCCTGTTTGGCAGCCAGCTGTTAATGTGCAAGCAACGAGGTTCTTATTATTATGTTAACGAGAAGCTGTGATTCTTTCTGTAAAGGAAGGAGCTATTAAAAAGGAAACCAAACAAATCAAAAAAAACCAAAACCAAACCAAACAAAAAACCCAAAACCAAAACCAAACCAAACAAAAAAACCCCAAACAAAAAACCACCCTAAAAACAACAACAACAACAAAAAAACAACCAAAAAAACTCCAGGAAAAAAACCCCAAAAAACAAAACAAAAGGAAGAAAAAATACAGGAAGTGATCACAAGCTGACCAACTCTGCAGAGAGAAGTTGAGAAAGTCTCACTTCAATAATAAATAAAAAGACATGTACAAAAATAGAAGACATACACTGGAGGCAGTGCTGTTCAGCTGCAGTGCCTCGGGTCCCAGGTAATCTGCTTGGGGTGATTGCCCCCATCTCCCCAGGAGTGACACATGGGTATTACCAGGGTAAATTTGCTTTGCAAATCTACCTTTGTGTCTTTGGATTAGCTTTATTTACTCAAGAATTTTGGAGGTAATGTGGAGGAATATTCATGTTTCAATTATTTAAAAATCTCCTTCTCTTGTTAACGTCATTTCAGCATGTCATTCAAGGCAAGCACCTAAAGCAGATATTTTGGGGATTAGAAATGCATTCTTTTCCTTTGCTTTGAAATAGTTTCTCTCAAAGTTAGGTATTTAGGTATTAAGTTAGGTATATAAGTTAGGTATTAGGTTGCCTACCTTTGCCAGAGAAGCCTTGTAATGCTCCCCCACCATCCAGTTTTATTCCCAGCAGAAAGGTTTATCATACCTTTCTTTATTTAAAGCAAAGTGAAACTCCTTTCAGTAGGATTTTTTACCTCAGACCAGCCCTGCCTCACATCTGCTGCATGTCCAAGCTACCCTGGACAGCCTAATGACCTCAGCATATTGCACCTTGTAAACAGGATTTTCCATCAAAGACAACAGGCATATTTAGGGAAGACTCAAAGGCTCCTTAAAGCATTGGAGGAGGGAAAGAGAATAATTTGTAGTACAGTCAAACACACAGAAATTGCATAAAATGGTGACTTCAGATCTGAAAACTATCTTTGGCTATGTGGCCAAAAGCTTCAGCTTTTCTACCAGCAACACTTGCTAAGGATGGGCTAGAGCTCTGTTTCACCTGCTCTGCAGGTGAACAGACACTCCACTGCACTGGTCTCTGTGGGATCCACCCAGCAGAAAGCACTAGGAAAATGCTCAGAAATCTCATTGAGGCAGGCAGCCACCCAACTACAACAGCATGGCAGCTGCAGGAATTTGCTACTCTTGATTAAAAAGAAACGGGGAAAGTTTTTTACAATTCCCGTTTGTTAAAAAAGCGTGCAAGCACCTCATTAACTCCGGTGGTGTGGTATTTTTGGCTGGTTGCATTGCTGAGCATGTGTTAAGCTCTGATGAAGTGCAAGAAATTACCTTTGTAACAGCAGTGGTGCCTTCTGAATGCAGTTATCACCTCCCCAGCGCTGATAAGGTGTGAAAAATGATCTTCCCATCTACAGTTGTGTCAACTGAATGCAATTAGCACCTCTACATGTGTTTAAAATCATGACCGCAGGTTATAAGTTTGCAATACATTAGCACTTAGTCCCATCTTTGTGAATTGAGGGGAAAAAAAATCTCTGCAAAACTGGTGCAATGAATACAATTAAGTACCATTAACATTCCATTAACTATTTTTAATGAAGTAAATCCAGGCCCAGATGAGTGAACCATAGGTTAGGGACTTTTCTTAGCCCAGGACAGGAGTTGCCTGCTATATAGACATGTGTCAGAGGAAAGTCTCTTTGCTTCTGCTAGACCTTGGTTAAACAGCTCTGTTAAGCTGGAGTGGACAAGCCAGGCTTTTCCCTTTGTTCTTAGGCTAGAGGCACATCAGGATGCTGCACAGAGTGCAGGATGGGCCTTCTTAAAATGCTGCCTTCTTTGAAGGGAAAAAAGAGAGAGGGAGAGGCAGAAAAAAACCCCAGTAGGTAGTTTTTCCTTTGGTGAAAGTAGTCAAGTCCCAGTGTATTGATCATTTGTTATATCCTTCTCAGGGTATTAATCTTTAACTGCACTAAAAGAGAGCCTGACTATGTCTCTATATGGAAGTCTCTCCTTGGTGAAATAATTATTGCCAGCAGTCTCCAAACTTCTTCTTTTCCTGCTGTTTTCCTTCCAAGTTTGACTGACTAAAGGTTTTTATATGGAGGCTCAGTGTGACTCACACAAGAGCTTCAGTGATTTTTTTATGCAAACATGGCATGCATACAGAATGGTCATCTTCAGACATCAAATACTTACACTTTTCATAGGAGTAATTGAAAGGTGCAAATAAGAATCAGTGCAGACACACCCCTCAATGGGACTGAAATATATGCTTTGGTGATGTGAATGAGTCCAGACCAGTCTCTGTGCTTGGACTTGTCCAGCCCTCTTTGCCCAAAGCCATACTTTTCAAGAAGTTTTTCTGAAATCAGTGGCAACGCTCCACGACAGTGACAATCCCCATGCTGGGGCTTGGGATGGAAGCTGGATGCAACAGCATCAGCTTCGCTATCTCGCCCCTGTTAATTTTTAAAAAGCTATTGATTTTTCACTTTCCAGATGGATCTGGAACGGCTGTGATTTTATTTATTTATTTATTTATTTATTTATTTATTTATTTATTTATTTCAAATTTTTATTTTCCTTTTTTCACTAAATTTGTAATTGAAAGGGACAGATCCTAATCTGGGACACCTGACAGTGGATGTACAGAGCTTCTCCCATTGCTGGCAGTAGTCCCATGCTGGTACAGACCCTGTGTCTTGTTGGGGTAGAAGGAAATGGCCAGCTCGTTTCTCCCCCTGTATAACACAGGACATAAAGTTTTACTCAGTGATCCCTGCACAGAGTCAAATAACTTGTGGCTGAACTATGGCACATCTTTGAGAGAAACATACTCAATCTCACTGCAATCTACTACTGACCTTCCTTTGTTTTCTCTGATTTCCACAATGCAGGGCAATCTGCACAGCAATAACTGCTCTGAGAATGATGAGCATCTGCAGAGAGCTCTCTGAGAGTGATGTTGTCCTGGTTCTCAACCAAAATCCAGTCCAATGAAGCAAGAGAGCTTGGCTGTCCAAGTCAGTGGATCAGTGGTTAGGTCTGGCTGGTGTTGGCTTTGCTGTTGGTTTCTTTGACTTTCTGGTTATAGGAAATCTACAGGTCCCAGCATGAAAATTGTCTGTTGGGGATTCACACCTGTACTTTTTCTTTTATTAAATCATGTCTTTTAGTAGTTTCCTTACTGCATGGGGATAAATGCCTCTCTGCTGTGTATTGTCCACATGTAGTGGTACCCTACAGTGGTTCAACCCTATTTTTCACTGGCCTGGCATTGGTGAGAGCTGCAACATCAATCTGCTCCTTTTCTCAGGGCAATTCCTGCTGGCTCCAGGCTGTTGGAGTCACTCTGGTTGCCACAGTGAGAGCTGCCAGCGGGAAATAGCATCCAAACAAGATGAGGTTGCACCCTGTAGGCAGTGCAGAGCAAAGATCCTGCTGGCTGTGGGGGAATCCGAGGGACAAAGGGGCTGTGTCGAGTGGTTGCCTCCTCTCTGAAAGGCACTGCAATGGGGTGGTCACAAAGCGGGCCAGGAAGGAATGAATCTGTTTCAAGGAAAAGGCTTAAAGCTGGAGGTGAGAAGAGACAAATCAGCATTATCAGGAGTAAGTGGATTTGGGGCTGCGGCAGCCCCTTGCCCGGAGCCAGCGTGTCCTGCAGCGCTGCTTGGATGTGCCGGGAGGACGCGGCGCTGACAGCCATCCATTCTGGAAATTAAATTCCACTCCCTCAGCCGGCCTGGGCTGCGGCCCCACGCTCCCAATAGAGGATTGCTGATCGTGCACATTGCTATGGGCTGAGTCCCAAGCCTGTGAGATCAGCCAGGGAGGATTCAGCAGGCCCAGGAAGGAGCTGGGTACTCCAGGAGTGGGGTTCAGCTCACACATCTCCAGCTGTGGACATGAGGGGTGGGATGAAACTGAGGCCCTTCCTTGGCTGCTGGAGGGCTGCAGGTCAGCCTGTAAACCATGGGATGTTGTGGGATGCAGGAGCTGATCCTGATGTCCTGCTGCTGTGAGCAGGACAGGACAAGTAGCATTTCCCTGGAGCCTGCCTGGTTTCCCTTTTTCTTCATCCCAGCCTTTCAAAAAGGACTGAACTAATGGGCCATGGAGCCCCAAGCATCTTACTGAAGCAATGGGAGCGGGCTGCAATCAGCCACAGGGTGAAGCATCTTTTCCTGAGCCAAGGTGCAAATCCCCTTTACAGTATCCTACCTCTGTGAGCTGAGGTCCAGGTGTTTGGGAAGAGGACAGGAAAAGGTGGCCAGTTAACTGAAGCTGGGAGAGTACTTCTGTGTCAGCAGGGTCTGATGGGACCTTCTGGCCCCAGAAGCAGAAAATTCCAAAAACCAAAAGCATGATCCTTGCTTGTGACTCCTGCTGGGTTTTCCAGTGGTACACTGGGGAAGAACAGTTCATTTAGGTTAATTGCACAATGCAGATATTTATAAAATGGTATCCATTTAAACAAAGGAATGTGCCTTTTCCCGATGAGGTCTCTGAAAAGCAGCAGTGTGTCACTTGACCCAGGCCTTTAACTGGAACCGTCTTGGCAATTTAATGAAATTAAATGGCTGGACTGTGGGGAGTTCATTAGTAAGTAATCCAAAGGCTAAAGCTCTGTGAGCTAGTTCAGCTCTCAAGTGCTTATTTGTGTTTGCCAGATCCAGTAAAGTGAAACCCCTTAATAGGTGCTGGCAGTATTTGTAACATACTCTCCTCTGGTCTGGAGACCGTCACACAGGCACTGGCGTGATTTCATATTTCTACATGAGTTTTTTTTATAAAAAGCACCTCCAGGACAGCCACAGGGTCCCCTTCGTGTCACTGGGCAGGCTGGGGTGGCTTTGCAGAGGTGCTTCTGCTCTTGATGCCATGAACATTTTTGCTTCTGGCAAAGCAAGTAAAGGAATCTCATTTCTTTCCAAAAAAGCTTTCAGAGGTGGCTGCTGCTGCCAGCAGCGCAGTGCTGAACCTGAGAGGGACTCTGGCTTCCTTGTCGTGCTGGGCCATGGCTGGGATTATGGGCTGTTTCATTTCGTGTCATTTGCGCAAGGGTGGGGACCAAGGATGTAAAGCGCCTCTGGGATTCTGGCATGTTGAATTGCTGATTATTTCCTGTGAGTGGGGATTTAGAGGAGTGAGGAAGGTATGGATCTTCCTCCTGCTGTGTAGAGGACTTCTGCATTTCCAGAAGTGGATGTGCTGAAGTTTCACTCTTTAATTCACCAGATACAAGCAAGATTTACAAATACGTGAACTGTGGCACCACTAAAAGCTTGTCAGGGAGTTCACTAAAGGATGCTTGAGATAGTCAAAGGAATAGCTGAACTCCAAGATACCTGAATTTATTTTTCATCCAACCCCCGTGCTGGCCCCTAGGGCTCATCTACCATGAAAGCCCTCAGGGAAGGCTCTCTACCCCACATCCTAGGAGCAGCACTTAGTTTTTAAAAAACTGTTTAAAACCTCTTGGTGTGAATTTGATACAAGTCCAACACCATCATGTGGTTAAGCTCTTGGGCTGGAGTTGAAGGGCTGTGGATTAGATCCACACAGGAAAATTTCCCTGACCTGGCATCCTAGGAAAAAAAGGGGTTTTCATTAATGAACTCCATTTTGTGGGAAAATTCTTGCTGGGATTTACTGTAGCTGCTGCACAAGTTCTTTTAAAAGTAAATAATGCCATTGGACAGGTGCTTCTGGCAAAGAAATTGAACATTGAAAGGTATGAACATTATAGAAGGAAAAACCATCAATCTGAGCAATAGATATCCCAAATATTGTCAGATCCACAGTGGTATCAGCAGTGCAGTTTTTGTCCTGGAGTGTGTGAAATGCCTCTGGAATCAAACAGATTTTGAAAGGACGGTCACTGCCAGACATGCAGGAGGCCTGTGTCTGGTTATTTACAGCATGGTACTGCATTCCCAAAAGAGCTTGTGCTCCATTAGGCATTGCCAAATGAAACTTCCATGTCTTAAATTTACACCATGGAAAAAGACTGGAGATTTTATCCAGAGATAGGACGTGAAAGGTCTTGTGGCACCTACAGGAGATTTTAAGTTCAGCTGAAGCCCTTGTAACAATCCTGTCTTGCCTTCTCTTCTATGGGCTTGGGCCAGCTGCTGACCTTTGCAGGTACCTCTTCTCCTTCTCCTTCTGGCTCAATGAAGTTCAGAGGCTGATAAAGAGACAGAATTAGCCACAGCTCTAAAAATCTCCCATTTCCAATGTGGTGCTTGGAAGAGCACTGATGCGCCCCTCCCCACTGGTGCTGCACAAGCACAGGTTTCCAGCTACAGCAGTGAGATAGGTGGGGTTTTATTCCTAAATGCTTCTTTCCATATGAAACAGCATCCCAGCAATCACATCCAAGCAGTCTTTCTATGTTGGGAGTCCTGCCCTCAAGGTCCAGGCAGGACAAAGTCCACACACCACCCAGCTCGTGTTTCAAGGTGCTGCTGCAGGTCCTGCATGTGCAGGCTGTGTCCATGGCACGGGAGGACCCCCGGACACTTGTTCACACACGGGGACGAGTGGCGAGAGCAGAACGTGGGTACCTCCCTCCCAGGCTGGTGTTTTAGCAAGAGAAACCTGTCCAGAACTGTCAGAGGAGATGTGGGGTGCTCTCCGGGAAACAACCCGGAGCACTCATGCTGGGGTTTGGGTGGGAAAGGTGATGCTTTCCCCAGCGAGGGAAGCAGGGCAGGAGGGACAAAAGTAGCACAGCAACGACATCTTGTGCTGCACAGTGACGGCTGCATGTGTCCGCCAGGAGAGCCGAGTGCTTCTACTGGGAAGGCCTTTGTCCCACTGCCCAGCTGTGGGAAAACCCTTGTCCTCCTGGTGTTCCCACTGGGAGGGGGGAGCCAATAGACAGGGAAGAACCTTGTCCACAGCTGGAGTCAAAGCAGCATTTTGGCAGCAGCAGACAGGGAGTGGGAGTGAAAAGGCTACGAAGGAAAGTTCTGCGCATTGCACTCTCTTTTTCCTTTCTGCTTTCACTATGGCATTGCTGCAAAGCACCGGAATCTCCCCTGAGTGCTCTGTGGAAACCTGGGCCTCACCCATCTGCAGATATCTGCAGATATCAGGTACACCAGCAACATTTCATTTTCTTTTTGCAAGAAGTTTGTTAGTGCAAATATTCCGTCATACCTGAGGATCGCTGTGGCTGAAGACCCACTTTGAAGATACAGACCAGCATTTTATCCCAAACACTGGTAGTAGTACCCATCCCTCACCATTTCGATCACACCAAAATTCCTCCAGACTTGCACCCTGGGACTCAAAATTTAAGGTTTCTAGTGGAGAGGAAGCAGCAAAGTCTGAGACCAGGTTGGGTTGGTGCCTCACCACTGCCCAGGAGCAGCCTCTGTGAGGTGCCAGCCCAGCCCACCAAACACACTGTTCTTTTTAAGACCCTTCAGTCATAACCCTGGTTGAATTGTGACCATTTTTATACTGAATTCATGCCAAGTCAGCCAGTTTCAGAACAGTGGTGGATTAATTTATTTTTTAAGCTTTGTCTTTGCCCATACCTGTGCCTCCTTGCAGAGCTTGCCAGAGGAAGGTCATGCTCCAAGATGTGTCAGAAATAAAGAAAAACCTTTGCATGAAATCCTGCAGCATCCAGCTGCTGTGCTGAAGGTAACCATGAGCAGAAAGCAGCTCCTGCCTGGCCTGTGCTGCATTATGTCTCTGGGGAGGATTTTTGGAGACACCTGCAGCACGTAGCAGCAGAATGGCTGCCCAAAGTCAATGAGACTTTGTTCAGAACAGCCTCGGGTGCTTTTGAAAGGCTTGGCCTCTTGTGTGCTGCTTTAAAGACTTGTAAATTATAGTTAATTCCTGTGGCTTAGGTGTATTAGTTGATAGAGCCCAGGATTACATTCCTGTCCTCCTTAGGATCCCAAGTAGACAGCCTGGATTGAAGGGCTGACAGGATTCAGGAGCAGCAGCTCCTGCCTTCAACTTCAGTGTCCAATTCCCCAAGCCCGAAGGGACAGGTCTGCCTGCTGCAGCTGGAACAGTGCTCCTCCTCCACAAGAACTGAAATTCATCTAACATAAGTTCTTGGGGAACAAAATAAAGTCAATTGAGCTGTGTTCATCATCCTCCAGGTCACCCCCAGCTGAGAAACAGGGCTACTGGCAGGGCACCTCTGCAGGAAAAGAAAGAGCAGCTGTGGTTTAATGTGGTTTGTGATGCCAGCTTCTCTCTTTCATGTGGAAATACAGGTGCCTGTTGCACCTAGACTGAAAAGAAAGCCAGGATTTCTGTGGCCACCAGCCCACAGAGCCACCGTGCCATTACATAGCTGTGAGGGTTTTCTCGCTGACTTTGGTTTGGGTTTTTTTTAGGGAATATCAGTCCTTCCCATGTTGTTCCTAGATCATCAGAAAAAGGCATAACTAAATGAGTTAAACACCTGACAAGTTCCTATCTGATCTGTTACTCACTTTGGAGCAACTTCTGAAATTGGCTGTGGGTATTGAACCAGCTGCAAGGTTTAATCTGCTCCATCATTGGGTTTTCCAAACTATCCTGATCAGAAGGAGCTTGTTACCTCTCATAGCAAGGCAGTTGGCTTCAGGGGCAGATTATTTAATCTTGGCCTGTAGGTCAGGCAGGCAAAACAGGGTCTGCAGGAAATAATAGAGGACTTGAGGATATGGGAGGTGTGTGATAAAAGTATTTTCAGAAAAGTCACTGGTTTTGTCCAAAAGCCAGTGTCACAGCTCAAAGAATCATAGACAAGGCCTGGTGTTTTCATCTGGATGCTTGTGCAGCACCTTGCCCATGGAGCCACCAGATTCCTTGATTTTTGTTGTAGTGTTGGGCTTTGGTGCTGGACTACATCAGAAAGGAGGCACAGCTGTGCCTGTCCTCTGGGCCTGATGGGAATGTTCATCTCCCAGAGGCCCTTTTCAGTATTGTGACAGCATGTCTCAATTCTGCTGGGATTTCACAGAAAAATCCTCAGAAAAACCTCGTCTGCATCGATATCTTCTCAGGCACGTTGAAAATGAAGACCAGGGTTGTCCACTTTGTGTGCTTTGTGTGTACTGCAATAAAAATTATATTCAGAAATGTGTGCAGGTGGTTTGCTGCTCTAAATCTTCCTCTGCTGGACTGGAAAAAGGTCTGTATAATTTAATTTGTAGTATCTTGGGGAGCTCAGAGTAAAAGGTGCTGAGCAGAAGACAAGGGGCTCCTGTCTATGTCCTGGGTTGTAAATCAACTCTTTGAGGTGAGTATTTTGTTCTGTGGGCCTTTCCCAGCATGGTTGTCACAGCCCTGAAGGTGACATTGGGTAATGGAGCTGTAGGTCAGCACTGGCATCAGACCCTGGTGTGGAAACTTTTTTGGAGGCTGCCTGACCCCACTGGCTTGGCCAAAGCAGAGGGAGAGCAATGGCCATGGCTGCTCCCTCCTCTCTTGGTTTTCACTGAGGATGTCTGAGAAGCTGTGGCTGCTCCATCCCTGGAAGTGTCCAAGGCCAGGTTGGACGGGGCTTGGAGCAACCTGGGATAGTGGAAGGTGTCCCTGCCCATGGCAGGGGGTGAGACTGGACAGGCTTTCAGGTCCCTTCCAACCCAAACCATTCTGGGATTTTTTTGCTCATCCCAGAAAGTGGGCTGGGTGAAATCATACCGGGGATGCAGCATGTCAAAGGTTAGCAGTGTCACCTTCTCTTTCTGAATCTCTGGACACAGAAAGCCCAGCTGCTGGTGAATCAGGAAACAGTGATTCACAGTAGAAATAGCTTTGCACCGAGAAGAAGCCGATACTGTGTCTTCACTCTGCCCACACTGAAGGCTAAAACCTTTCCACTGAAACTGGGAAGGACAGTTGGATTGCTCTTAGTCATCTCCAATGCCTGTGTGCATGAGGGCAAGGATGGGTGACAGGTGTGATTCTTTCCTTTTCTTCTTTTTAATTACTTTTCTTTTTCCCTTGCACCTGATGATTGACATGTCTGCAGTGTTTTTGCTCAGAGAAGTTCAAGGGCCACCTCAGAACAGTGCTGGGAGATCCACAAGTGCTCAGTCTTGCTCTTGGGACTGCAGGGGCAGCAGTCAGGAAATAAATAAATGAAGACAGGAGAGCAAGAAGTTAAGCTGTGAGTAAGTGCACAGAGCATTGTGGGACAAAAAAGGGGCTTGGCTGACCCTGGCAGGCTTGTTGAGGATATGCCTATCTGGGTGAAGTGTAAAACACTTCCCAGGTGAAGTGCTTGTGAGCTATTTTAAGGTGGTGGTGGCATTGTTCTTCTTACAAATGTAACTGAAGTATGAAACCCCTTGTGTATTTTTAATCTCTTTAAATAGATCTTTAGGTGCTGTGTTTTCTGCTAATCAATGCACAAAATGGTGTTGTGTTAACATATAATACATCAGCTAATATCAAAGAGAGGTTGTCTGTTGAGTACAGCATTTGTGCAACAGCTAGTGGTACGATTTTTGTGAACAAAGAGAAGTCTTGTGTCTGTATGAAACCACTCGGTCATCCTCTGGGCAGACTTGAACTCTTCGGCTGATTTCTGTCCCATCTCATGATTCCTCCAGGCCTTATGAGAAGATGTTGGCTGAAGGAACACTCCCCAGAGTAAGTCCCTAGGGAGGGACCAGCTCCTGGTACAGGTTCACCTTTTATTAGTTTCCAACACTTTCAGCAAGACATCAAAACAGAGAAGGGGAGATTTCAGTCATTTTGCTGCTCGTGGAACCGACTACTGAGCTGTTTGTACAACTGCTCGGGAGGACAAACCCGCTCACAGCCTCTCCGTGCCAACTGCCATCTATAAAAAGATCTTGACAGCCTCTCCTGTGAAAAGCTCTCACACCTCCCCTCTGCAGCATGCCTTTGATGCTTGAGCAGGTGGATAGTCCTCAGGCTACTGAAGTGCCTTTCCTTTGTCTTCCGTGCTGCTCTGCTCCTGTCTGCCCGCCCATGTGTGGCTCTGTGGAGGTGGAGGGGGACCCTCTGGAAGTGTCTGGAGCCCTCACTCTCCGGGAGCAGGAACGAGGAGGTTCTTGAGGGGCCCTTTTTTTGCTTGGATGGTACAGGTTTGTCAGCTGTGGTGACTACAGTCTGTAGATCCTCAGATTTCTGGGAGAAGGAGGAAGGTATTTAGCACTGAAACTCAGCTTGGGCCATATCCTCCATCCTTCCCTAGGCAGGAGTTCAAGAGCGTTCCCTTCTCTGCTCCTCAGCTCCTAACCCCCTACTTCATATTTGACTGATATAAAGGAAGCATCATCCATTGGTGTAATGGGATCACAGAAAACCAATGAGGCATGAAATTATTTTCCTTCTTTCCCAGATAAATCCCTTGTTGTAAATTAAACAGTTTACCCATTTAACTACAGGTGAATCAATGTCTGTGTCAGTCTGCTGTTAATAAGGAGGGAGATTATCCAGGACAAACTTGCAGACCTCTTGGGTCTCTCTTGCTAATGATGAAGTAATGTTCTTTCACAAGTTGTGTTACCCACCGAGATCCCAGGGAAGCTGGGAAAGGAACAGAGCATCAGCAGCTCTCAGGGTGGGGGATCTGGACGGAGTGATATGCCCATACGTTGTTCTCCATGCACAAAAAGAAATTTCCATTCCAAAGAAACTTGGGGTTAGCCCAGGATCAAGTTGTCCATGCTGGTAGACCTTGGAGCAGGTGGACAGACAGCTATCCCGAGGCAGCAGGAGCAACTCCTCGCTGGGCTCTGCCCCTCTGGACACGGTATCCTTTTAGGGCCTGTGCTAAGCGACCCTGCAGAGGGAGCTTTGTATTTGTGAACCTCCCCAGCAAAATCTGAAATTGCATCCACGCTATAGCAAATGCAATCAAGTATAACTAAGCCAACTGAAAGACAGGACTGATCTGGATTTTCAGTGAATTGTCTTTTCAAAATGATTTTGAAATACTGTTTGTTTTACATCGTGGATATTAATTCTTTTTCAAAGGCCCTGAAGCATGGCAAGAGTTTTATCCCCATGCTTTATCCCCCGAGAAGGCTTGACGACGCAATAAGAGGAGTAAGTGATGGGAAATTTAAGAGTAAGAAGAGAAAGAGTTGAGATCCTCAGACTTCTGAGTGCAGGGCTGCCCAGTGCCAACTGCAGGAGTCACTGAAGGTTGGATGGGGCTTGGAGGAACCTGCTCTAGTGGAAGATGTCCCTGCCCATAGCAGGGGGTTGGAACAAGATGATCTTCAAGGTCCCTTCCAACCCAAATAGTTCGGTGACTATGAGAGCCAATTTGAGTCACAACGGGCCAGGAGAGGTCTGGGTGCAGGAATAAAACATGAACCTGCTACTTCCATGAACCCTGCTGCTTGCAGTCATCTTCTGTTATCTTTGTTAGGACCCTGTTAATACCTGACCAGACAGAATCACAGAAGAAAAAGATTGGTTTTGACTGGAAGGGACCTTAAATACCATCTCATTCCACCCTTCTGCCATGGGCAGGGACACCTTCCACAAGACCAAATTGCTGGGTCTGGACACTTCCAGGGGTGGGGCAGCCACAGCTTCCCTGGGCAACCTGTGCCTCACCACCCTCACAATAAACAATTTTTTCCTAATATCTAATTTATACCTACTCTTTTTCAATTTGAACCCCTTCCCCCTTGTCCTGTCACTACAGGCTCTTGTAGATAGTCTTGCCCTGTTTTTCCTTTCAGTTCCCTTCAGGTACTGGAAGGCCACAATTAGGTCACCCCTGTAATGCCCTGTCCTGCTCAGTGGGTTCAGGGGAAGGTGGTTTGATTTACTCTGGGCAGTGTCGGGAGAAACAACAACATTCTCAGAGTATTCAGGAGTGTCATGCTCATAAGAAACAGGATGCTGAAATCACAGCCTTCTCAGAGGTCACCCACTCCCCCTCTGCTGAGGCAAAATCTATCAGATCAAACATCTACCAGGGATGGATCCAAAGAACGCTCCTCACCCTCCCCAGCCACACGGTGTTTCTCACTCTCATCATCATCATCGTCAATCTCCTTCTTGCTGTAAGCTTAAACCTCTTGATACTTCCACCATTCATGAGCATCTTGAAGAAATAATTTCCTTCCAGTCAACAGCAGTGATTTATATATTGTCTCCTCTTCTTCCAGTCTGATCTTCCACTCTCTTGTCCTGTGTCCTGTTTTCTGGGCACATGCTCTTGCCTGTGCTCTTCTGCAGTCCATATCTTTGCCTTAAAGTCAATGCAGCACTTATCCAAGGACTGCTTTGTTTCTTAATGATGACATTTAAGCTGAAGTAATCCTGCAAGGGCTTCTTCTACCTCATATCAAAGGCAAATTGTTCAAATTTTGATCCTCTTGTTAGAACCAGCCTCCTCTTTCACAAAAGCTGGAGTCAGCATGAGAGATTGAAGTTAAGCAGCAGTTTTCCTATTACCTAAGACGTTTTTACTTTGGACTGGGAGGAGAATTAGCTCTGCAGTTATCACTAAAATAATATAATCTTTCTGCCTAAGTTAGCAAAAAATACCTGATTAGTCCTCTAAAAACTGGCCAAGTGCTTATAATTCATGGTCATGGTTGACAGAGTTCGGATCCAACTCTGTAACAAACTGCAGTGAAAACCCTGCCCCACTGCCTCTGACTGCTTTCAGATCATTCCCCTCATCTCCGATTTAATTTGATCTAACTATAGCTCGCTGGCAAATGACAATTCATAGCTAGGTGGTGTTCAAAGTCTAATTGCTCCACAGTTTTCTCAGTACTTCAGAATTTCTTAATTGTATTAGCCAAGGTGAGAATAATTGCTGCTTTCATATCCTTGAAACTTCTCATACAAAAGAGGCTTATGCAAGAATCTGCTCATTCTCTCCAATAAATGATCTCTCTGTTATTACAGAGAATGTTTTGGGGGACTGCTGGGAAGCATTCCACCACACCATTATGTACTTGAACAAAACCTGAAACTTGCAGGTACAAGACTAAATTATAGTCTGGGGCAATCATCAGAACACACTTTGGGTTTGGTTGTGGGGTTTTTTTCTTTAGTTTCTTTTTTTGTTTCTTTTTTTTTCTTTTTTTTTCCTGGAAGTTGCTCTTTCAGAAGAAGAACAAGCCCCAAACCTAGAAAAAACCCCATAGTTTGCATTTGGGTATCTTCTAGGTGGGGGAAATCTGCTATTTACAGGTCACTGGTGCTCTGACATTGCTCCTGGCCACAGACCCTGATGTGGAACTCCTAGTCTATGCCCGTCACTGTCCTTATTTTTCCTTTGTTCATGAAATCCTTGAGCACGGACCATTTCTCCCCCTGGTTTGTACATCTTCAGCATCTTGAGCTGTATGCAAGGCTTCTACATGACTCGGTATTGTAGCTGTGTGCTTGTGCCTCAAGTGCAATAAAGCCACTCAGGCAGGGAATTAGACATAATGTTCTTCGTTAAGCTCCAGCAATTAAGTATAAACATATGCATGCACAATAAAATGCCGTGTATCCCTTCTGAGGCTACGAGTACCATTAGAAAAAGAAAAAAGAACCATGTATTCCCTAACATGCCAATTGGATAGACTTAGTGTGAGAAGAAGGTATTCAGTGAGTCAAACACTTAATCCAAGAAGCAAGTTGTACACAAACTGCTGATAAGGTAGACAAATTTCACACCCTGTTCTGGGGAAAATATTACATTTCATGGTGCTTTACAGATGACGACAAATCCTATTAAAATCCTGAAAAAAAATGTATGCAAGTTAAACGTGGATATTTGAAATGATCCGTGTTTTTCAATGCAGGAAAAGAAGTAAAATGGGCATTTCTTAGGAATAACAGCAAGTGCCATAGAGGTTTTACACAGGGTCCTTGGAAAGAAGTAATCTGATTATAGCTACAGGACCAATTTCTCTTGCACCACGTGAAATAATGCTCAGAAATAGTCCAAGTACTACTTCCAGTTGCTAGACAAACTCAGAGGATAAATAGGATGGAGACTCTAATGGTGAGGTTTGAAGGACTGCAAGAATATCAAACCTTTCAGGTTTGCTGCAGGGCTGTAAATCAAGATGGGTTATGCCATCATTCTGAGGCAGCCGAGCTATAATTTAGGAGCTTTTTTCAGTTACTGTAACTGGCTGACGTACAATGGCAGAAGCTTTGCAGAGGTTTAAATGATTGCTTTTTGAGACCAGATGCCAGAGCTGTGACTGCAGAGCTATGCCATGGAGCAGACCAGAATGTGCTGTATCCTGTGTCCATCCCTGTTGCCCTGAATTTTGCAGTTCTTCGATGTTTTCATTTCTGTAACAAAGTTCTCACGCACTTTCTGTAAACATGGCCGTGCTTTGCTAACCGTCCTTATCGTTTGCATTCCATTCTCCTTAGGAGGAGACCTTTGATGGATCTTTCCTTTGACCAGTGTGATTGAGGGGTGGTAATTTCTCCCTCCAATCCACGGTGGGTTCTAAGAACATATATAATAAAGAGTGGGCCCATTTTGGCCCTCCTTTTTCTGCCTTCTCTCTGAGAGCAGAGTTCGCGTGGTTCTTTTCGTGTCCAGTGCGACACATCCCATCTGGGCTGGGGCAGGTCAACACCCACTGGTACCCTGCAGGTGTGCCTTTTGTGTCAGTTTTGCTACAGATACTTCCAAATCCTCCATCTGGATTCTGTCTCTCCAGGACTAGATAGGTCTCATAGTAGCTCTGAAGGTCTGGGTAGCAATGTGAAATCACATTCCTGGGAGTTAGTGCCTTGTGATGGCCCAAGAGAGAAGCTCCGATCCTGAGGGACAGAGGTTTGTAGAGGCCACAGCAAACATTTTTGGGAACCTTTCTAGTGCTTTTTGACAACCAAGTGATGTGAAGCGAGGCATTCTCCTCTAAGAGTGTGGCATGCTTTGGCTGGGAGTACAAACACGGACCCAATCCAGCCATGCCCCGTTTCCTTGCTGTAAACCAGGTAATGCTGAATTCCTGAATCAGTCTGTTCTTGTTAGCTGTAGTGTTTAGAGGCATGATTCCTAGTGGTGTGACAAAGACCCTAGCAGATGAACTCGATGGCTCAGTCTGCCATGGATCCAGCAGAACCTCGTTTCTCACAGGCTTATCCTGCTCCTTGGCACCTCAGCATGCTCCTAAGTCCAACCAGGTGTCATTTCTTTCCTGTGACCTAATATGAAACCAATAGTCTGGAGTAATTTGTCTTGGAAATTTAATGACAACTTATTTACTGAACTTCAATAAGGACCACCATTTCTTCATGAGAGTTAAGTACTGGGAGATGCTAAAATGGTCATTAGTGACCTTCCCTGGTGAAGGATGACAAATGATCAGTTTGTAGGGACTGTGTTGGTTATCAAACACCCAGAAATATTTGAGGAGGAAAATTGCCTCCAAACACAGATTAGTTTATTAAAAATAGCACCAGGAATGACTCTTATTTCAGATGGTGTGGAATGATGTAAAAAACAAAGCCTTTTCGAGAGCCTCTATTACAAGGGATATATGGGATGCTGCTATAATAGTCATTTGTAAGGTTGCCTGCCAGCAGGTCCATATATTTGTTACCTGCAAAGACTGTCCACGCTCTTGGAGGGAAAAATATTTGTTCTCAAATTCTGACAAGATAGGTTATCCATTTCAGATGGAGGGAGGGGCTCTCAAAGGAGAATTATATTCCCAGTTGGTCCTTCTGTGAGGTGTCATGGGCCATGTTGACTTTGGGAGTTGGAAGACAACACGAGGTTTTCAATTTGACTATCAGGGTTTGGACATGAAATTCTGGTTGAACCCAAGGAGATGAGACAGGCAAGCTTACACGTGTAGCTCCAGGAGGATGGGAAAGACAGCCTGGAAGAACTAGGAAATCACCCCTGGAAAGGAAAAGGGGACTTGAAAGCACTTTCAGAAGTGATAGTTGCTATTCAGGTGTGAAAATATATGATACAGTGAGGATGTACTTTTTGGATTAATATTTTCAACTAAAAACTAGCTCAATGATGAGTGGCAGGAGAAAGCACCATGATGTGGTTCCCAAGTCTGTGAACACACACTTAACATTCCCCTTCTACATGAGGGGTAAAAGAAGATCAAGATTGGCATGAAGCAGCAAAAAAACCAGTATGTGCCTTCAGTCAGGGGAGCTGTTGCCATCGTTATCAAACAGAAAATCCTAGGAATTGCTTTTGCTCTCAGGACATGTGGTGTCTCTTCTTATAAACATGCTCAGAAACATGTTTTAAGGTGTTCATATAAAGTGAAAGGGGCAACTGTGGTAGAAACTGTAAACCCACTTCAGAAATCTTACTCCTGTTTTCCAAGGGAGCTGAGTCCAAAGTGGGACCAGAGGAGATTTGTGGCTAATTTTGGGTCCAAACATATGCTCAGGAGCAAAGGCTGGTAAAATTTCCTGGCATTCACTGACTCAGTAGCAACCCACGAGGTTTATAGAAAACCCCCTTCACTATGTGTTTTTCTGGCAAAGAGAAGGTATGGGTTAATTTTCCCAGGAATGAGACCCTAAATTTTCTTTGGCGTTTCCCTGTAAGAACTGGGAAGTTTCTCAGGTGCAGGCACCTGCTGGAGAGGCACCCCTGGCTCCCCACTAAGGAGGCTAAGAGCTGCTTATGTGATTTAAATGGGTTACAGCGGCCTGCCCTTCCAGGTATTTGGAAAAATCACGTCCTCGTGCCAGGAGCGCTCCTGAGCCCCTTGCAGAACTGCTGGAGAGTTTCTGGGAGCCCAAAGTAGGGCTGAGAGCCTTGTCACTGAAACTTCTCATGCTGAAGAAGTTGGGTTTGCCGCTCATCAACTCTGCCATTTCAGCGAATGACATTCTCAAGGGTTTCTTCTTTTGGCCTTCTCTTTTAATAGCATTTTTCTCACACTACCAGAGGTACTTTCTCTTCCCCATTAAATCTCGTGAAGTGCCATTCTCCCCAGCAGAATGACAAGGAACAAGGAACCCAGTGATGCTTCAGGAGGCTTCACATGGTCCTTACTGACCTGCCCTGCAACAAGAAGTGTGGATCTGGCACTTGGAGACATGGTTTAGTGGTGTACCTGGCAGTGCTGGACTCAACGATCTCAAGGGTCTCTCCCAACCCAAATGATCCTGTGATCCTCAGATGATGTGAGACCTCTGGTAGGAGAAGAGGGAAGGCCAGGACTCCTGAGTGGAAGCTGGATGCAAGTGAAAGTGATTTTAAAATTACCTGATGGGAAATGTCATGTGTGGATAAAAGGAGCAGGTGGGGTTGTTTATTCTTAGTTGTCTGTGTGAGTTTTAAGCTGGGGGATCTTTCCTTGGCTGTGACCTAAGGCTTTCTGTCTTTTTTTGTATATGATCCCCTAAAATGCCTGTCCTTCAGCTCTTGAATTTTTGCCCTCCCATAGGGGCCCCTTCAGCAGAAGCGGATGAGCTGATACGGAGCTGGCTTTTCCTGACAGCCTGCTCAGAAGGTGTAGCTGTGGCAGAGGAAACATCTCCTTACCTGGTACAAGATCTTTCTTATGCTGTGGGGATACAGGCTTCTCTTCTGTTTCTTGTCAGCCTCAAAGGTGGGCAGAAATGACGTGGTGTGGCTTGATGCTGTTGAGGGGACCAAGCCCAAACCTGATTTTACCGAGACATCCCAGTGAGGCTTCCAGGAGGACTGGGAACTTGTGGATGCGAGCACCATGAGTGTGTTTTCACACTGCTGTGATTTGTGGTGTGTTGCAACACTTTCTGGAAGTGTTTAGATAACTTAATGGTCCCTTTACAGCATCTGAGGAGACAGGATTTGACACACCTTAGTCAGCGCTTTGACAAGAACGTTTGTATTTAATTAACTCTGCTCTACAGTAATGGGTGCAAGGCTGTGGAAGGCTGAGCAGGGATAGGAACAATGTCCTCCAAGTCCAGAAATGCAGAAAGAAATTATGAGTTTAACGGGGCATGAAATTATCCATTCTGTTTTCTTCAAAGTTAATTGTAGTTCACAACATAGTCTGACAAAACCCCATCAGAAACCCAAAACCATTTGCCTTCACTGTAGGACTCTGATGTGTAGCTCTGAGCAGTGTTAGCAAATTACTTGCCCCAGACACCAAAAGGCACCAAAGACTGCTCCCTGTTCCTCAGAAGAGTTACAGATCCAGATGGAGAACCTAGAACATGCTGAATTTGTTTTGCTAGTGCCAGTAATGTGGGAAACGAGAAACTTCATGGTTCTCTTAGACCTGACAAATGATAGTTGGTAGTAAATTGATGGATGACAATATGATGCTCTAAGGAGTTGGTTTTAATCCTTCTCAGGGAGGGAAGCTTTGGGGTTGGGTTCCTGGGCTGCTTTGAGCATACATGTGTGAGCATGGGACAAGGATATTTCTCCAAATCCTGAACAGACCTCTGTGTCTGCATCCTCATTTTGTCCCATTCAAATGGCTGAAAATTTGCTTGAACACAGAACTGCTTCAGCATAAAATTGTTTATGTTCAAAAAGTCTTAAAATTTACATGATCACATGAATGTTTGAAGGTCTGGTGTAGTATGAGTGATAAAAGAGTGAACAGAAATTCCGCCAGTCCAAACAGTAGCAGAATCCCAGACTCTTGCAGTAAACTTGCGTTTGAATATAAAGCAAATAAAAAACTTTCAAAATACTGACTTTTACCTCAGATTCGTAAACTGTCTCATTCCCACCCCATTTTAACCCCACACCAGTTATTCCTGACTCAGCATCCTTTACCTCTACTGCCTTCTGTGTGCCGTTGGTGGGAGGTTCTCTAGCAGAAAGGTTTAATGACAGGAAGATTTATTTCTTTTGCTACTGTGCCGATGAAAAATTGGCTGCTCATCCAGTGTTATGTAGGTGGGGCTCAGTGGCAAGTGACCCTTTTCCGAAGTTCTGCCACAAAGAAAGATGCTGTTGAACGTGATAGAAAGGAGAAGAACCTTTAAAGCTTAAATATAAATGTAAAACACTAGCAAATATGTGGCAGTTGGCTGAAATTACACCTGTTAATGACTTTATATGGAGTGATTGAGAACCAGCCCTGTGAGTCTCAGTAATTGTTCTGTCACCAGTTTCCTGGGGACCAGGCAAGAAGGCAAATACCTTCTATTTGTTGGAGACTGTAGGTGAATCATGAACAACACTTTAAAAGGAGAGAGTGAAACCCTCTGGATGATCTACCTGTGACTGATTTCTGTTTGCCTCTGATAGGGAGGCCTTGCCAGCTCATATTTCTTCCATGCTTTTGTGGTCTCCAGACAAGGAGAGTTTTTATGAACAATGTCTTTAGACAACATCAGGTGGGATGTCTGAGGGCTCTTGATCAGCTGTATCCTGTCCAAACTAGCCTGACCATAAGGAAGCGTTTGAGGAGTGAATAGCCTGCAGTACACAGATCCGTTCTGCTTTGCCTGGTAGCAGTAGCTGCAAACCAAAGGTTCGTGGCTGATGGCTCATTCACAAGACTTGACAGGTTTGGGTGCTTCTGCTTTGGAGAGTGAAAGGCTGCCACTGCCACAGTTTTCCTTCGGCACCACTTTGTTCTGATGAGGTGTTTTTTGATGTCGTCGGGAGCTGTGGCCATGACAAACCACACACCCGGTGCTGACAAATGCTCCCAACACAGTTTAAAAATAAACTTGTTGTGGATTGTTAAACTCTTGCAGTGTCTGCTGGCTCTCCTTTCTCTCCCAGTAAGCTGACTTGGCTTTTCAACAGAGACTGGATTTCACCACAACAAATTGATGTTTTGTCCTGTGCTATAAAGTTGATTTGTGGTTGATTGTTTGATTTATTGCTTCCAGCCAATCAACAGTTGAAATGTCAATTTGTATTATCTTTCCTTCAAACCTATATTAACAGTGACCCTCTGAACCATTGTAAAAGCAGCAGAACAAAAGACATCTGGGAGAGATCTCCAAGCACCTGCTGTGACAGTGGGACACTGGGCTCTGAAAGCCACGATCCACTATGCTTTCCATCTCTTTCTCTGGAGAAACCACTTCAATGTGTGAAAAGGTTTTTAAATAAAAAAAATAAAAATAAATAAAAAGCATGTTTAAAAGGGAGAAAATTCCTGTTTCCTTGCTTGTGCTCCATCCTGTTAGTCCTGGGTCTGCCTGACAGATGCTTTCCTCCCTGAAAATCTCCCTGCTAATCGTGAGTAGCAGATGCCAATCTTCCCCAGCACATGTTGGGATGTAATGTAGCCCACAGCGATTAGATTTGCTTTGACTTGTTCATACCACACTGATTTAACACATGGATTCTTCAGGCTGAGGCAACACTAATGACTTTTCAGCATTTGGGATAGGATGGATCATTAGATGGTCACTGATAGTTTCATTTTGTTGGTTTTTTTTTTTTTTTCCTTCTTATTCTTCAGGAAATAGACCAGAAAACTGTAGGGGTTTTTTTTCATTTTGCTCAGGCTTTGTCTAAAAATAAGCCATGAATGTAGCATTGTATTTGGCTGTGTTATCATTTGAAGTGCAAAGGTCCTTGATTTATTCTTCTAGAGGGCAGCTTCTCCTTAGATTTTTTTTCAAATATGAGTGTATCCCCTTCCTTTTAGTAAAGTTTTCTAGTTTTCTGGACTTGCTTGGAGTCTGTGCAACCTTTGCAACACTTCATTTATGAATGGCGACATAACAAGATTAACACTGACCTTTCTGTAGCAAAGGCACCCCCTACCTTTCCCCCAAGGCCCATAGGCTGCTATTGAGTACAGCTACCACCTCCTACTTGGAATTCCTTATTGACTGTAATGCATAGGTAGGCTGGAGGAAAAAAAAAGGGGATTTACTCATTTTGTGGAGCACAATTTCTCATTCAATGAATACATGCAAAGTGAGATAGAGCATAGAAGTAAACTGATGGACAAAAGATAACACAAAAACTACCTTTAAATTTTGCAGATGGTGTTCATCTTCCACTATATTTGTTGGTTGTTTTAGTTGCTTCACTTTTTCTGACATATGAGTACTCTGAAGGGCAAAGGAAAGCATGCTGAGGTTGTCCAGCAGGGAGCACCTGTGGAGGTCAAAGACAGAGATGAGAGGATGCTCTCCTTCAGCCCTGTGCTGGGAAAAGAATGGGAGCAAAGAGGATTTAGGGAGAGAAGCAGAAATGTGATACATCAGAGGCAGGACCACCTGGAAGTCAAGGGGAACTCCTAATCCCTGCAGTTATTGCTATCTCAGGAGTTTGCATAGGCTAATTTGAGCTGTGTTTGTACTAATGTAACCGATTTTTTTTTTAGAAGTGTTTTGCACACACAAACTGTGTGTGCACAAGGAGTATGGGTAGGACTGCATTTTAAACTATGTAACATACTGTTAATCTGGCATTGAGATGACAATGGAATACAACAACCCTGGGTACAATTTTTCTTAATAGCTTGATTTGAGAAATTTTTTATTTTTCTAATTCAAACCTAAAAGAAAGATGACACGAACCAAATGTTGAAGATACTGCCTTTTGTTCATGTTGTAAATATGTTTGAACCCATTTTCTTACCTGAACTTAAAAGTAGTTTAAGAACTCAGTAAAATTGCTTCTGACAAAATTATGAAGCTTTTTCTAATAGCTAAAAAAATAATTTTTCCAATTTCTTTTTCAGGTAAAAACCCTCATGAATGTTATACAGTGTAGAAAAAGAGGTTTCAAAGAAATGGGTGTGTTTCCTTCTATATATTAAAACTTCTTGGCCAGGTCTGTTAGCAGCTCTTAGCAAACACAGGAATGTTCTAAATTATATATACATATCTCCACACTATTGATAATATTGGCAGGTACTTTTGGTATTGTGCAGTATTTGACTCAGCTCTTCTTTAAACTAATGGTTTTGGGCATGAACAAACTGGGTAGAAGGGAAAGTTTGACTTCTTTTGGGCACCTGAGAGAGGGAGAGGTTTGCTGATGTTTGGAAGGGCTGTGGTACTGCAGATGCTTTACACTGTTTATTTATTTGTTTGTTTGTTTGTTTGTTTATTGTTACCTCTGCATTCCCAGTAACTGGAAATTTCTGTAAGTGTAGGTAAAACACTGACATCTAGTGCCTAGAACAAAGCAACCAAACATGCTCCAAGCTTTCAGCCTCCTGGGCTGGGTTTAACTGCTCAATAATATTATGGACTGCAGTATATTATGGGTATTATATTAATGTTTCTAAGTTCAGACTTGACATGTCAGGGGCCATCTAGACTGACAGGCTCTTGTGCCACTGCTAATCACGCCTTTCTCCATGAGACAGAAGGAGAAGTCGAGCTAAACACCAGCTGACAGAAGCAAATCTTCCAAGCGAACTATCTCACCATGACTTTCTGGACTTCCCTATCTCTTCTGAAAAAAGGTCTCCTGATCCCTTTTGGAGGGTCTTTTGTCTTTTTTGTAGCAGTCTTGTGCTGGTGGTCCAGAGGCAGCCTACAAATCCCTGATTAGCTGTCAGAGGTTTCCCTGTCTCAATTTCCAGCTGATGGACTCCTGCTGTCAGAAGAGCTGCAAAATAAGTTACTTAACATTTTATGCCTTTATTATTGTACAGGACCTTAGAATTATTTATTTTCTTCCATTTATGATGATCTGTTTTAATGATGACTTCCGGCAAATGCTTTCAAAGAATCTCAAAGATGCACAGTGCCCAAGGACAAAAACTTGAAGGAATTAGAAATTCCTGGCAATAGGACTCCTCTCTCTGGCTTCATTCTTTAGGCTGCCCTTCAGTACAAAAAACCCCAACCAACTAAACAAAAACTCAACCAAAAACCCCAAACCACAACAAAATAAACCCTTAGACATGGTTATCCCCCTAGATTTGATAATTTTTTTCCCCATTGCAAAGAACGAAGTCTGTGCAAAGTCTGCTTAAAACACTATTCTTGCCAAGTGGATTTTTAAAACTTCTTACTTTCCCATTTCTTATGCTTCTTTTTGCTATCTTCTTAAATCAGGGCTGCCTACTGATTTTTAACTGGCATTTAAAATTATTATTATTTGTGGTAGTAATTTCTAGGCCATTATGAAAATGAGGGAAGAAAGCTCTGGTTTGCTTTGCTATCACTGCCCCCTCATGCCCTTAACCCCAGACCCCTTTTTTTTTAATGCTTAATCAGATTTTTTTTCAGTCATTCTGCAAGATGAATAGGGCAGACATGCACAGCTAAGGCCACCATGGGGGAGCAAAAATGCAGTGAGTGCTGCAGGGCTCATTTCTGTAGGTCAGGCTTTGGTGACTGGACCAGTTAAAAACACATTATTCTGGCCCTGCAAGAAGCCCAGATCATAAAGAAAGCATTTGAAATTCACATTCAGACTGACAATGTACCAACTTAAATGTCTTTAAACAAAGAAAAAAAAAACAACACCAAACAAAAAAATATTTGTCAAGAATTTCCATGTGCAGAAACCAGCGAGGCAAGTATTAACTCGTGTTGTTTCTACAGGTGACTCTGGTGTTTTCAGGTACAAAAATGAATGAAGCCAAGTTGGTTTTGTGTAGATGATTTCCTAAAAAAAAAGGTTTATCAGACTTCATGGATGCAATACTACAGAGATCCTTCACTTTGCTCCTGCCATACTGTGCTGATGGGACAACAGAAGCAGAAATGCAAGCCCATAGCACAGGCTGGGAGCCACAGTGAGTGGGCTATTAAAACATGTATATATACCAATAGTTGGCTCTTCTTATTTCTCCAGAGGAGGTAGTTAAGCCTTTAAATCAGCTAAGAAACCAGCTCAACAGTGTGGAATAATTATAGGGCATTTCTTGCTCATTTTTATATAATCCATTAAGTATCTCCTAGATTTATCTTCCTGTCTCTGCTGTTATATGTCATTTGCAGTTTCTAGTCTAAATAACTATATTTATGGGATTAGCCAGAAGATGAGCTGATGAGATTTGGTATCTGGGACCTAAACTCAGGATTTCTTTCAATCTACCATGAATAACGCATTTTGAATTTATTTTGCATCTCTTGTTGTCTAAATGAAAGAGTATGTTCTAGATACTTTTGGTTTTTTCTGGCTACTAAAATATAGGAATTACAGAATGAAGTTCTATGCCAGCCTGTCTTTTAGGAAACCTGAAATCATATCTGAATTATTAAAGTTTAATAGCTAGTGGGGGGAGAGAAGTAATTACTTCCCATAACATCTTTCTCTATCAAGAATTTCGTTGTAACATTGATGCAAAATTATTCCACTGGCATTATAAACTGCCATGTAATATCTGATAATGACACCTCTTACTACCACAGAGAAACCTTTGTTATGACTGAGATTACACATTCATATCCTGCACCAAAAACGAAGATGAATATAATGAAAGTAGATAGCTAATATATCAAGGTGGCATTTGAGCTGAGAATTATGATTTTTTTAAATACATATGTGAGAACGTGAAATAAATTAGCCAGATTTTTGTCTTGCTAAAAAGGGGCAAAACTCAGTTGTCTGCAATGGCATTTTACCCATTTCCCATCAATAGGAGCAGTGTTAACGAAGCTCGGATTGCCTTTTGTCTTCACTGTTGGCTCCTTAGTGAATTTTCTGACATGGCTCCTGGTGATTTTCCTTATGCCATTTCTTTAGACAGGACAGGAAAAGCCTGAAGTTGGGTTTGCCCTTCCTTTCTCAAACTGATAGTCCCTAGTTTAAAGTTTCCTTTCATCCTTTGCTTTTCCACCCTTCCTCATACCTCAGTGTTCAGTGACATTCCTGTGGAATAAAGCCCAGCCAGGCATGGGTAGGATGGCAGTGAAGAGGTTCCCAGGAAATGTTTTGCTGTTGGAAAAGATGGGCTTTGTTCAAATCCAAGACAATGAAGGAATGTAGATGTAACCTACAGATCAGATGTAAAGTTTTATTTGTTTGCTGTTCATTCTGATGTTGAAAAGCTTGGCTTGAACTTTCTGTAATTTAGTTTTGACTTTGGGCTTCCTTTTGTTTTAACCTTATGTATGGGATGTTGCAAAAATTTCATAACATGGGAAATAGAATTTTATGTATCAAATTTCAGCTTTCCAATGAAAGAAATTATTTGGTATTTTTGAATAAGACTATGTTGTAACCTTTTTTGTCCCTTTGGGCCCTTGATTTATCTTTAAATGCTATAGTCTTGGGATGGAAAATTAATTTCTGACTTTTTCTGGTCAACTACACTTGTATGGAAGCTGAATTCTTTTAAGGGAATTCAAACACATCACCTTTGTATTCTTCAGCTTTTCAGATTCAAAGCAGCTTCTATCTCTGTCACCTACAGCCTGAATTGCTTTTTAATTTTCAATTTTTGGGGGGTTTTTTGGTTTTTTTGTTGTTTTTTTTAGTGGCAGCAATCATATTACAGCAAGGCTGTTTGCCTTGCCAAAAACTCACTAATGCTCATCAGCAGGGACAGGTTCCTGACACATGTGGTGCTTCTGCTGATGGTATTTCAAGTGACCCTTGTAATCACTGAGCATCAACTGGCAGTGAAGTTTCATCATTAAACTTTAACTTCGCTCATTTGGGGTCTTAATTGTGCCTTGAAACGTTTGATGGCTTGGCTGACCTTTCTCTGGGTTAAATGAAGACTGAGATTTGTCTGCCAGGAGGGTACTGCTGAGGAAACCTTGGAGCACAGCACTTGATTGGTGTCACTGAGACAGCGTGGTCTGGTATCTCTAGGGTTAGAAATGCCTCTGAACTTTTTATGGGCTTTAACTGGAGGCACAGGAAAAAGAAAATGCTGGGAATGCTAAGAATTTTACAAAGTGTAGGCAATGAGTATAAAGAAGAGCCACTTACATTAAACACAGGGATTGGACACTATAATCCCTTTTTGTACTCCTAAAGCATTTCTAACCCTTCCATGGGAAATCTCCCAGGGGAGCAGTGAATTTCCCTGCTAGTGGGAAAGTCCAGCATTGCCATCTCCCTCAGGCTGCATTCCTGCTGCCATGCAGATGGGAGCCCTGCTCCCAGTGCTAGGCAAGGGCACCCCAGGTAGGACTGGGGCAAGGCCTCTGCTGAAAATCCTTACAGTTTGCAAAATCCCCCTCTCCTGATGCAAAGCTATTTTGGAGATCTGCAGTTTTCACTGAAACTAGCAATTTTATCTTTTTTTCTTTAGGTCTGATTCAATACTACATAGAAGGACAGATGATGCCCACAATGAGTGCAGATTTTGCACGTGTAGACTTTCTCCTGCCCCTATGAATACTCTTGATTTCCATGCTGGCCTTATGGCTCTGTGCTGACATTTGTTCTGCCAGTCCCTGTGGAACCTGGCACTGTGTCCTGAACCACCCACCCCTCATCTCTGTGTAATTAGTCTGAGCCACGAGACAGGAACCTTTCCTGGCCATGTTTGTGCAGGAGGCCAAGGGCAATATCAAACTCAGAAGGTAAGCAGTGGGGCAGGCAGGTGAATTCAGGCTGAGGGATGATTTGGGGCGGTGTGAGTGATGAAGGGGGGCTCATTTCAGGGGGCTGCAGTACCTACGTGTCACACCAAAGAGACAAACCATCCTTTGGGGTGCCGCTCTTCAAACTTCCATTCTCGATGACAAAAGGGAATTTGGTGCCTGAAAACAAGTCCTCTGCAGTAAGGATGCACAGGCTCATCCCAGGCTAGCTGCATCCCAGGCTGCAGGGAGTGTCCGTATTCCTGCTGTGAGCACTCTCATTAGCAGGACCTGCGGGCTCTGGATCAGACCCTGGTGGGGAGGACAGAGTGAGGAAGAAGGTTTCTTTCCAGCCCATGGGAGCAGGGAAAACCCTGTGGTGGTGGTGGGAATGACATTGACAGCCAGGGATGTGACACGTTTTGGCAGAGATTATGAAATCAACTACTATAAACCTGGCATCTTATCTGGGGCTCCCCAGCAGTCCCACTCTCAGCATAGTATCCCCATGCATTTAAAGTTCTGTCCCCTTGGCTGATACCTTGTTAAATATTGGCCTCCTGCGATAATATTTTATCTTGTAATTATAATCCCAGAGCACGCAAAATAAATACCAAGATGAATATAGTCGATTACCTTACCTTCATCCTTCAGAGCATTGAGTTAACCCCAGCCACTGAATAATTGCACCCTCAAAATAGGTTTTATTGGAAGAAACAAGAGCAGGAGGACTCTGCAGCCAGCAGAGATCAAAACTGGTTGCCTCTGTAAAACCATTTCAAGCCTCTTGGCTTGAGACTACATCATTAGCTTGTGTCAGTGATTAATTTGAGAAGTATATATTCAGTAACAGACTATTTATTGTACGAAGTTTAGTCCATAATCTATTTACTTGCCACTGCCAGCACATCACACAGTAGCATTGCAGCTAATGTTGAACAAAACCCTGAGTGGTGCAGCATCACCTTTTGACTTCTTCACTTGCCATTTATTCTTCTTACCAGGGATAAGTCCTGGAGATCTTGATCTCTTAGCAAACACATACTGGTAATTTTTCCTGCTTTGCCAGGCCTTGGTCCTTAGCTCACTGGTGATGCTCAGTTGAGACATGGTTTAAGCACCATCCAGTCAGAACCACTGAGGAGCAGGGCAGTGATGGCAGCTGAGGAGAAAAGGAACAGGGCTGGAGGCCACAAGTCTGCGAGAGGAAGGTAAATGTTGAGGGTCAAAGTTGTTCAGTGAGATGCAGATCAGGAGAAAACTGGAGTGGATAGAATGAAACTTTCTGGGTTACCGTTAGGCTGTCAGAATGCTCACATTTGTACCTGCCAGTTGTATTTCCAGCTCGGGAGCATGAGATCTGCAACAGAAGTGGATGCATTGTCCATTTTTAGTAGCATCCTGCATTTTTGGGGAGGGGG
>VWZW01008119.1:517663-531619 GCA_013397115.1 Edolisoma coerulescens | reverse complement strand
GGGGAGGAGGGCAGATAAAGATGCTTGAGGTGCCCAGGAATTGCTTATTTGGAGGAGGGCTGCAGGACTGGACCTCAGCAGGCACAGCTTCCTGCAGGGGATGCAAGAGACTGATGTCCAGCGCATGTAAATTGAAAACGCCCCATTTGGTACAAGCACAGTTGATACGCCTGGGCCAGAGTTATGTGGATGAGCTGAAGAGAAGAGCAACCTTCCTGCCCTCTGTGGCACAGCCAAAGTAGTGTTTGGACCCTCTGGTCAGTGTGGGGTGTGGGGGGAGGGAGATGAGAAACGCCCTGGGGACCTCTTACCCCTTCTTAGTGCCAAACTGAAGGGATAGGGAGAGCATTCTTCTTTATTTCCTTCCATCCCAGCTGTGTCTGCTGCCTACACACCCTGAGCCATCCTCAAGGGTCCTGGGGCAGCACCCAGCTCAGCTTTTCCAAGTGTCTGCAGCTGCAAACCTGCTGCCTTGCTGGCTATCGAGGACACCTGCTCTGGGCAACTATCTGCTTTACCTGGGCTTAGAGCTGACTCAATGCTACCAATGGAAATTTTTCCATATTAAGAAGTAAAACCATCTCTTCTCAGTTTGTGTGACAAAGTCAAAACAAGGAGAACGCAAGGTGTCATCAGCAGTCGATGTGGTGATGTGTTCTTCTGGGATTTTCATGTGGGTGTAAACCTGGTGTGAAGGTGGCATCACTCAGCTCAGCGTGGATGCAGGGTGCAGGCGGCGCTGGGTAATCAGCTCCCTCTCTGATTCCGTGACCCCCTGTGTCAGCGATAAGCGGCTGCAGGGCAGGGATCCAGCCCACCTAACCCAGTTCCAGCCGGGCAGAGGCTGAGGGGTGCGGGTGGCTGGATCCCTGCAGCTCTCTGCCACCGTGGAAAACAGGGTGCACCCCCAGCGATGTCAGAGCTGTAGCGGGGGGGGAGGCCCGTGATTTTTGGCAAGAGTTGCCTGCGCGGCCCCACGAACGCTGGCTTTTGGCAGCAGCGGAGCCGTGAGAGGGCGGTGTTGGACCGCGGGAGCTGCGGCAGCGGCGGGGCAGCGCTGGCGGCACTCGGCCCCGGCGGGCTCCGGAGAATCTTCGCTACGTTTTGGGGTGTTCAAGCTTTGATATTTTGCAACAGGGATTAGTTGCAACAAAGTCTCCTTTCCCTCCTGTCTTTCTCCTTTTTTCTTTTTTATTTTTTTTTTTCCGTTTCTCCTTTTCTTTTGAGGCCTTTCCCAGACCTTCCAGCAGTGTTTGTGAAGCACCCCAGCGCTGGAGGGTGACTCTTTGTCAGCTGAACATCCCTGGAATCACAGGTGGGCAGGTGACTCAGACAAGATCTCCGTGATGCCCCACAACACCCCACGTGTTCCTGAGCTGACTCCCAGCCAAATCTCAGCACCAGGGCCACCTCTGCCACGTGCTTGCTGAGGTGACCCTCTGGCTATCAAGCCCTGGAGAAGAGGTTACACCACAGGCTTTCCCTGGCTTGAAGAGAATAAAAAGCACCATTGGTGACAGCAACCTAAACAGGTAAAAATGTGCCAGGTTATTTTGCCTTGCAGAGTGCAAAGCTGCCCCTTTCCCTACACTGCTTTGTTTTATCTCATTTTTAATGGTTCCAAATTATCTTCTTTTCTTTCCCAAACCCCAAAACTTTCACTAGATTCAAACTATTGCACCTCAGTGTGGTAGTGAGCTGCCTTCACCTTTATCTGCTGCTCTTGGACAGATGAATCCACACTATAACAGAGCACTTGCAGATTATCATCTTTCTTCTGTGAAAATTTGCCAATCAGTGTAAGTGGCATCTGGAGACGGGAAAGCAGAGCTTCAGGTACTCCACCTTCCTTTCACCAGGTCAACAAGGAGATTGATTTTTCTTCTGCTACGCTAGCCAAGCCACCGGTTTTTGATTCCTACACCGTATGACAAGTATAGTAGCAGGGGGGAAGGAAACTTTTGGGGGACCAGCTCTGCCCCTTGCAATTATTGAATGGATGCCTACCAAGGGGGGTGGAAGGAGACGTCTTGCCAAGGCAGACAGTAGGATCATCTCTCTGTCTCACACAGAATCAGTGGGTCATTAATGTTTGAGCCAGCCTCTTATTTCACTGCAGTTGTCTGCGCTGTCGAGGCTTTCCTCCATACGTCAAAAACCTGAAGGACTAAACAGCCCCAGCAATGGTTGGAACAGGACTTATTCCTGACCTAAAGCATAGCCTGCTGAGGGCCACTCTTTCTGTGATATTTGTGAGGGTAAGCAAAGTGAATGACTGACACAAGATGATATTTTTTCGCTTTGTGCTCCCTTAGGTTAAAGTTTTGAGAGGAAAAGGATTACCTTTGGGACTGAATCCTGCTTTTGAGCTGATGGATGCACTGCAGGCACTGTCCCCTTTGCACCCTCAGCTTCCCTCAAAAGAGGAGGAGACGTGGGAGCCAGAAAACCAACCATTGGCAGCCCTGTGTTGTGTGACGTATTTCATTTACAAAGGCAGGGACATTTGTACCATCACCTTCCCTTGATGCCTCCCCAAGCCTTGTTCTGCCAGTAGAGCTCAGCACAGAGAGGTCATTAGGAAGACTAACATGAATGTCTTGTGAAGACCAGGAGGCTGTTCTGAAGAAAGTCCCTTCCAGCACTGAATTTTACAGTGGTCCAACTGGCTGGCAGGTGCAGTTTATTTTACCTGGTTGCTTGGTTGCTTTGATCTTTAATAAGTCTAGTAAATACCTGAGAAGAAGAAAATGGTTCACCTGTTCTGCATAGTAAAAAAAAAAAAAAAATCCACCCCAAAACACACAATGGAGGGAATATCTGTCTCTCTCTCTGTGTCAGTGATGCTAATCTGGAGTTTCAGTGGGAGAGGGCTCAGCCCTGGACAGGTTTTCCAGGTTAATTGAAAGGAAAGCGGTGATATCTGAAATGCTACTTGCTCCATGTGCTCGTGGCTTTGTTAATCATGGAGATACATGGAAGTGCATAGGTAACATCTCTCTTTACACCTGAGCCTATGAAGAGAGGATGGGCTAGTTTAATGGCTCTCTCTTTTTATTGAAGTCCCTCTTTGTTGGGTATCTTGGGGTTTGCAGTGACTAATACCTTTCCATAAGACATCTCTCAGTCAATAGAGACAACAATGTTTACAGGGCAACATTTTTCACCTGCTTGTCAGCACGTCAAGCAGTACCAAAACACACAATCTCCTCCTGAATCCCACAGCAAAATATTCAGTTTTTTAAACATCATCTACTGTCAGTAATGGTGTTGGAGGTGGGTTAAGACAGCCCTGCTTCTGCTTCATACCTATGGAGAGAGGAGAGCTAAGAGCACCTACCTGAGAGGTGCCACCATTTAGGAGGGAGACCCTTCTCGGCACTGTTTTGCTGTTTGGGCTTTTTCCTTGCAGTTAACTGTAGATACACTTGAAAAGGAATACAAAAAAACCCCAGTGGGCTATTAACAAGTCGGTTTAATGTTGACAATGGCACTTTGCAGTGGGAGGGTAATCTGCTTAATGTTCCAGAGCAGAACAGCCCGTCAGTTCCCATCCCTTTCACTGGCAGCGGTGGCAACACTTCCCCCAGAAGTTAAAGCCTTGTGTCTCATTTCTGAGAGAGGCTTATCCACAAAAAGGGAGGAAAAATTGATTGTCCAATCCACAGAAGGAAAAAACACACAAGGGGATAAATTATGAGAATTAAGATGGGCAGAATGATTTCTACAACTCGTTTATGTAAAAATGGGTGCCTGGTAGACTTGAGCTGTGTCATTTTAGATGCATTTATCCAACCCACGTAAATATTTCTGTCCATTGGAAAAGAAGGAAATTTCATTTTTCATCAAAGCTCTACAGTGATCTCATTATTAAAAACAGAGGGGAAAGATATATCAGGAAGGCAAAGCAGTTGCAGCCACATAGTTGTTTTCAATAATCCAGTGAGTCACTACATAGAGGAGGCTTTCATTTCTCCCTGTGGTTCAGACTAAATTTTTATTAAGATTTTGGTGCATTATTTAAAATAAAATTTAAAAAAAAGGCAATTGTACCTCGTTATTTTAAAGACTGTTGCAATAAAAATTCAGATTATTCAAATTTATCAAGTGCATTTTATAAGGCAGTAACCACAGCAATTTTTTCCTCATACCACAAGATATTCCCTGGCTTTTCCATCTCATTCATAGTCATACATAAGGAGGCTGTTTACAAGGCATTGCTACAGGGAGCAAAAAATATTATAGAAATGAAAACTTGATCCAACCAATGGCTGGAATTGTAATGAAAGACCTAAGTGGAAGGTAAATAGCAGCTTAATGTAATACTTGAAATGCAATTCTTGAAAACTGATGTATAATAGCTGCAAAGGGGATCTGTACTTCAGATCTTCACCCATGCAGAGGTGTGGAATAGAAGCTAATTGCATCTATAGCTATAATGCACACTGAGCAGCCAGAACAGACAAGTACAAATATTTAAGATATTTTACTTCTTTTAAATCACAAGGTCATAAACTTGCATTTTGTTTTTGTTTCTTTTTCCCCAGGAAATTGGACAGGAGACTGGCTGAAAGTGTACCAGAGCTCTACAGGGATTTCTTGTGCCTTTTCAAGGAAGGATTTGCTGTATTCTAGAACATGTAAATATTGTTCAGGGCTTGTTTTGTTTTGTTTTGTTTTTTGTCTCAAATGCTTGCCAAGGAAATTGAACCACACAAACACAATTAGCCAGGGGCTGAACATTTAATCTTAAATTCTGAGTCTTCCTTAAGTCTTAATTTAAACCTTAGGAAGGAAGCTTGCAATCATTCCTGTTCATAAGGATGGATGGAATTTGTGGCAGGTTTTTATGGCAGAAGAGGGAAACCACTCAAATGGGGAAAGCTTGGGAAACTGTGCTGAAGCCAGTGAGTAGTCAAGTGGTTGTGTCATGGATAATGGGAAAAGATATGGATTCAAGTCACCTTTTGCATGGTCAAAGCAGGCCATGTTGGACGGGGCTTTGGGCAACCTGATCCGGTGGAAGGTGTCCGTGTACACGGGGTTGGGATCAAATGGGCTTTTGGGTCCCTTCCAACCCAAACCATTCTGTGGCTTGGAATTTAAGAAGGTTGTGTGGGAGAACTGGAAGGCTTGTGGGTTGAAAAAACAAGAGCTTTCCCTTCGTATGAGTTACTCCAAATCAGGATGGGGTGTTTGGGGGTAATTTGTTTTTGCCATGGGTGATCTTTCCATGGGTGATCTTACAACAGCATTGTTATTTTTACCTGAAAAATAGACAATTTCTGAATTTGGATCAATTTTAGTCTATCAAGATAAAATAAACTGCTAGTGCCTTTTGTTTTTATCTCATTTTCTATAAAATTTCTACACTAGGCATGATAGGGAGAAAAAACTGGAGGGAGAAAAATTAAACAAAACAAATCCTTATATTCCCTTCTACAAGCACTTTTATGAGACAGGAAGTCATGGAGAAATGTGAAGGTGCAGTGATTTTTCCTACGCCTCCCCTTTTTCAATCATAAGAACTATCAAGTGACATCTTTGAGAGGAACATGCCCGACCTTCTGCACATGGAATAAAGTCCAAAAAGCAGCAGAATTAATTCCTGTGACTTTTCATGCCAAATCTGTTCTCTTGTTCAGTGTTGTCAGGAGGGTAAGACCTTTGTCATAATTTGAAGTAGCCCACTTTTCTTTTCTTGATTGCCAAATATCCAGAAAAGCAGTAACAGAGGCTAAAAATAAATATGAAAATCAATTTTAAATCTAAATAGCAAGGTTTATATAGTACCTAGTACTTGCTGAAAGTTTCTTTTTCTAGTTCATGCTTTTAAAAAAAATAAAGAAAAAGTAGTGCAAGAAGAGAACATTCACCTCACAAATGGCTGGATTCCAGGAAAAAAAAAAAAGGCAAAAAAGGGAAAATTTGGGCAGAGATTTGCATGGCTGCCTGCAGACAAGGCGACCCGCTGGCCTGCTGCCTGCTCCTGGCCTGCCAATGGAAGTTTTGCCCTTGGCTTGGCAGCAGCACCCTGAAATCCTGCTCGGCTTCTTGCCATGGTTCTCGGTGGGCTCTGGCTCCGGGGAAGGCAGGAGAGGGTGTCCTGCATGGAAAAGCAGCCCCATGTGAGCTGCCTGCCAAGCTGTGCCCAGACCCCCAGATACCACCTCAGTCCCATCACTTCTGCTTTTGCCACTTGGATGAGGACAAGTGACTTCAATCCCTAAGTTCATAACAAGTTGGGTTCTAAACCTTCCATGGTGCAATTTGCTAAGTTATTGAGTGCTTCCACTCACCTTGGCAGCTTCAGAACTCCTACAGCTTCATGGAAAATTTAGAATTAATAGAACTATTTAACATGGGAACAACGACCTGGAAGGATCTGACTGGTGCAGTTCCGACAAATCAACACAGTATGAGCTTCTAAGCAAATGGGCTGGTCCCCTGTGAGCTACCGAACATCTTGTCCTGGCCACGTTAACGGCAAAGCTTGAAATAACAGTGACTTCAGGAAACCAATTTTGATAACCAGACTCTATTTGTAAGGTATTTGGAGCTAATAAAGCTACTGTGGTCCTGGGAATGCCCTTTTCCTTGAGCACAATGGGAAACTCTTCTTGTCAGGATTGCTATAGAAACAATGAATTATCAGGCAAACGGGACCATCCGGCAAATTGTGCCAGACTGGGGATGTGTGCTGATAACGCGGCGGCATTAATTTGCTCTATTTTGTTATAAGTAGAGCTTGCATTGCCTATAGAAATGTAAAGAGGCAGGTGAGCTGGAGTGTCTATTATTTATAGACATGGTTTGTGCTGTATAAATGAATTTTTCATAGGAAGACTTTTTAGGAAAAAAAGGCTTCAGAAACTGCTTCGTAAATAATTATGACTGGTAGCTTCAAATGTGCTTCAAAGAATGGGTGGATACCCTTTAGTCCCCCTTAAAATTTTTCAGATGCAACCTTGAACGTGTTGAAAAGAGTGGGGTGCTCTGACCATGTGGGAGATACCCCAGCCCCATTATTATCAGCCTTTAGCAAAATAATGCTGAACCATGGCTTGTATTGCCTTCTGTCCTCTTGCAAAACTGAGTCACCCATAAGCAAATGCAAATATTATTAGTATGTTGATGTGCTTGTATTGTATGGCTTGAGAAGTCAGCACCAGACTGAAGTATGATCCAACAACGACAAGAAGAAAGAAGCAGGAAATCCTCTGGTATCAAGTGGATAACCTCTATATTTTCTTTACTGCATTTTGCTCAATGCCACTTGGGAAGACGTTCCTCTATTTTTAAAAAGAAGACATGAAATATGGCAGGAAATGATTGAGTTGAGAGGAGTTTGGCTTCAGATGTGAGACATACCACTAGGATCACGGAGAAGGTAGGGGAGAGGTGGGAAAGAAGGATGAGTGAGAGAGGACTAGGCAAGAGAATGCTGTATTTGGATGCCATATATGAGTTGGAAAGAAAACAAAAATGCCCATATTTTTGCATGTGTGTGACAGGAAAAATACTGCATCTTCTACTGGGCTGAATGAGGGTGCTGAGGCACTGGCACAGGTTTCCCAGAGAGGTGGTGGATGCCCCAGCCCTGTAAACATTGAGGGTCAGGTTGGATGGGCTTCTGAGCAACCTGATCTAGTTGAAAGTGTCCCTGCTCATTGCAGGGGCTTTGAAAGGACCTCTAAATCCAACGAAACTATTCTATGTTTCTGTGATATTTAAGTGAGGCCTTGGAAAAGCAGGTTGCCAAGGAGTTTGATATATACAGGAGGACCAAAAAAAAAAAGAAACAATATGATATCCTAATTCAGAGTGGACCACATAGACCTGTTTTAGGACTCTTATAATAACTGAGAGAGTACTTAAATCCTTTTGCTATGAATGAGATATAAACACCACTAAAACTCAAGTATGATCTAAAATGTTTTCTTGAGATCAGTCTTTAGTTCCAGAAAATACAATTATGGAGCCTGTGTTGTATTGGCTGCTGCTGAAATATTGTCTTTATAAGACATTTTTTCTATTATCTAATTGGCTGGCTTCTTTCAGGTTCCCAGAGTACTCTTCTTTGTGCTCCAGGGTAATTTTTGTTGCTCCTCAAATAATAATTCTGGAAAAGAAAAAAACACACACAAAAAAAGACAAACTGGTGCATTGCACCACCCCACAATGGGCCCAGTGTTGATGCCAGATTAACTGTCCCCAGTGAATGGCTGACCTCACATCTCTCTGCCTGCCCAGAGCTCCACTCTGCTCTGCCTCTGGGGTTATGATATCATCTCTGAAGTCCTGCAAACACAGCTGAGCTCCACACTGCTCCCATTGTAGGTCCCACTTCTCAAAATGTGGAGCTGGGGATCTCAGCCAAGCAGCAGAGTATCTCTGGAGGAGATGGAGGAGGTGAGGACACCTCCACGCCACTCTTTCTCCCCACAGATGTTCACCACAGTTATCTGCAAAGGCCATGTACTTCCAAAGGGCTGCTCACCTGGCTGTGCACATATAGAGCCTGTATTTATCATTCTGCTTTTCCAGGTGTGAAGTGAAAAGCCTGCACCTATAAAGAAACCCCCATAATTGTCTTGACATCAGTTCGAGGTGGGCTAGTTGGCATTTCCAAGGGTCTCAGCCGTCTGCAGGTGAGAAGTCATCTTCTTCTTGCACAGCTTTCTTCTTGTATGGGATTTTGGCTGCTCGTCACGTGTGAGTGAGGCTGTGCTGGCAGACAAGAGGATACCCAAGCGAATATTTCTCTCACACCAAGTGTTTGTATTTGTTTCAGGGCCGCAATTCTTTGCTGGCCCACTCTGTGCAGAGATGCCTGCTTCCAGCTTCATGCACTCTGGCACGTGTTGCCAAATGGACCAGGGCTTCTCATTCAGCACGGCTGACAAGGAGCATCTCTCTCACCACAGCTGACACACGCTTCCTTTGTTAAATGACATAAGATGCTGCAGTGCAAGGCACAAGTTCTCCCATGCTTTTAGCTAAACAATTTACTACTGTGCTGCATATATCCTTCTCTGGCCCAGCGAGCAGGAGGGACCCAGAGCTCCCAGCTTGGCCAGCTCTGTCCCCCTTGACATTGCAAGGAGCAGTGGAAACAAAGTGACGTGTTGACTTAATGCCCTTACATGTAGGGCATTCAAACCTACGCTGTCTGACAGCTCTCAAACTGCCTGCTGAGGTTTAGCCCCATGTGGCATTTTCTGCTCTGCTACATTGCAGCTTCTCCAACTCTCCCGCCTCTGCACCATCCTGGGCGTAAGCAAAGCCAGAGTTTTGGAATGTGTGTTTCTGGCTGCAGAGTGCAGTATTTTCTGCATATCAAATGCTCATCAGAGACTGGGAGCACAACCAAGGAGGTTGGGGAGGAGAGGAGGAAACCACACTTGATCCCACAGAAACCACAAACCTAATTTCACACTGAAGGCAATTAGCCAGGCACTCATTTGGTTAGGGTGGCTGTGCTACTTTGTAAAACATGACCTTTTAATGAGCTGGGGTTTAGATTTGGGAGGTGGATCTGAGCTTCTGCTAGTCTACACTGGCAAAGGAAAACCACCAGCAGTTAATTATCATCAGGAGAGGGGAGCAGGGGTGAAGTGGCCCTCAAAACCATCTCTGTGCACTTCCAAGTCCTGCTTTGCATGACGGGATCATGTCCCTGACCCCACGCCATCACACTCAGCCTCCCTCCCAAAGCCACCAGGATGCTGCAGCACCCTTGGCTGCGCAGCGCCGACTCAGGCACACGGTCCTGTGCCCGCTCCCTGGCACTGCTGTCCCCCAGATATTTCACAACTAGATATAAAAATCTCTGAGTTAGCGACTTGCGGCTGTGCTCCCTGCAAGGGGAAGCAGTAAAAGGCTGATTTATGCTCTGAACCACAAAAGCCTTTTATTGCTGCTTTTTTTTTTTTTTTTTTTTTTTTTTTTAATGTAACTGTCTTGCCCTTAAATGTCTAATCCCTTTCTAACAGTCTTGTGGAAGTGGCAGGGCTCTCCACGGGTTAAAGGCGCTATTTTTTGAGAGGATCAAGTTGCCCACCAGGTCCCCAAAGTCCCTCTTGCCCTGGCACAGCCAGTCCTCCTGTCAGCAAAAGAGGAGGGCAGCAGTAAGCTATGTGCTGCCGGCATGGTCCACCACATTCTCTCAGCCCTCAGCTTTCTGGGATTGTCAGAGGGTTATTCCATCACTTGGAGTATTCCCTGACAGTCTTGGGCACTGCTGCTCCTTCAGGGGAGAATAAAAACCCCAAGCTGATCTAACAGAAACAGGGATTTAGGAGTTTGACTCCAGGCATACACATTTAAAGACACTGCCCAATTATTTCTTCATTTTTATTAATTACGATTAGTCATTTATGGCCCCTTTTAAATTCAACTTCTCAAGAAAAATATTGCTTTAGAAAAAAAAAAAAAGAAAAGTCATTTCATGAATAATTAGCAAAAGCTACAGCTGCACCATAAAAGAGAAATACTGGGGGGGTAGGGGGGGGAAGGAATATTTCAAATTGACTGGGGCATGCAAGTTGTCGGATGTATGGAAAGCCAGCCGAGATCCTAAGGAAGGGGAGATGCTGGAGAGGGGCAATTCAGGTAGGAGAAAGTACACAGTGTGGCATTGCTGGGTTCATTGTCAAGCCTGCTGTAATTACTGGCTTTATTAATGATTTGGAAGCAATGAGAAGTGTTAATTGCATCAGAAAATGATGCTACACTGGAAAGAGCTGAAAGCAGAGGTGAGAGCGGAAGAAAGAGCAGCAAGAGAGGCAGGGAGGGCTGAGGGGTGTAAGAGGGATTTGATTTCATTCAGGCTCTGGGGGCTTTTCTACAGTTTCCCCCAGTGAAAGAGCACCAATAATGTTTGTGGACATGGAGGGGGCCCACAGAGGTCAGACAGGAGGGTTTGCTTTGAAGCAAGAACCATGGGGACCCTTCCTGTCGCCCTCAAGGGAGGAACAGAGACTTGCCTGCAGTGTAAGGCAGGCAGAGTCCCTGCACAACAAAACTGATCGGCGTGGAGGGGCAGCTGACTTCAGAAGGCCCTAGACTGAATAGCAGAGTGTGTTTAAAAGAAAACTGTAAAAATGTAATACATTGCTCTGCCTGCTGTGCAGCCAAACTGAAGGAAGGGGGAAAACAAAACCCAGATTAATTTAGAAATTGCATCTAACGATCATCTTGAGAAGCCATAGGATAAAATCAAGGGAGTGAGCTGCCGCAAGCTGTTAAGGAGGAAACCCTCTGCCCACCGGATGCCAGTGTTGCCCAGCATTAAATCACATGGAGAAAACTCCTCTGGCAAGAGAATATTTGGTTCTTGAAGACACCCATTACTCCAGCTACCCAAACACCACCACACTCAGCAACACACTTGTAACTTACTTGGTGGCACAGTTAAATATTTGCAACTCATCATTCTGAAGGTAGGCAAAGGTGACAAAGCCAAGGACGAAGCACTGTGTAAAATTTTACTTTTACTGAGAGGACCCTAAAGAAGCCCAAGCAGAGTTTTATTGCACAGCTCCTCGGGCTGACAGTCTCCATTAACCATCGGTTAATACTGCAGCGTCAGAGCAAACCCGGAGTCACGGCCCTGTGCTGTTAGAAAGTGTCCTTCATCCCAGCAAGAGACCTCGGGGTGAGAATATTTTGCATGAAGAGCCACTGGTGTAAGAGCTGAGCCTCTCGGCTCTGCATTGCAGTCGGCGTGTCGTGTGCCATCCCTCCACGCTGCAAATAAATCTACAATTTCTCAGCTGGGTGCCTTTGGAAGCCACATGCTAATACGCTTATATGGGAAGAGAGACCAGACAAGGTTCAAATAAAGAGCTCATGTAATAAATAAACATGAGGTCAGTATGGGAACAGCAATAATTGCTTTGTATGACAAGATTTGCATAGCAAACATTTGTGATTAATGTACAGCCAGCGTCAGGTAAGGAGCCTTCACTATCGTTGCTCCATCTGCACCTTCCAATCTAGAAGGTACAGCAGCTCCAGCCTGAGCAATTAGTCACTGTTTACTGAGAGGCAGATCGAGCAAAATTTTTCTAGTTCAATATTTGAGCGAGTTTTGTCTCACAGCCTCCCATTGGATCCATTTCTGCACCAGGCAGGGATCACGCTTCTTTCCTGGGAGTGGCAAGGAGGGACGATCAGCACTGCTGCTAATCTACTCAGCAAGGGCACGGGCTGGCTCCCAGCCTCCCCTGCTGGCCTCACCCAGGTGATGTTCTCAGGGAAAACCCTAAGGAAGAGGCTGAAGAGCCTGCATATCAGGGCTCTGCGTCCTGACTGCCTTTTCTTTCGCCTGCCTCTGCCTGCCAGTGAACTGCCCCATTGCCACTGCTGATGTAGGCAGTGGGATGCAGCACCAAGGGCAATGGAACCTCCTTCTTTACAGCCTCCTTTCTGCAGAGCGTGGCTAATTCCTTCCAGCTAAACTTTCAGTTCTTTGGAGAAAGAGCCATAATCCAACTTGAAATACTATCATGATTTGGGGATTTTTTTTTTAAAGGCATGCAAGCCTCTGGCTTCTCTGGAAAGGAGGCAGTTTAGCTGGAGGGACTGGGGTTATTCCTCTGAGGTTAATTCCTATGGGAAAACCATTCCATTGAAGATAGTTGGAGGTAAGGCACTTGCTGTGCTCTTCCACTTAATCTGCTTGGGGGTGGCAGGGAAAGCTGTTAGCATCACTGGAAAGTCACTCCAAGAAAAATTGCACAGAACAGCTGGAAATGCATAAGGAAAGTTCCTTCATGTTGATGAGATCCAGAAGGACTTGATTGGGGTGAGCAGGCTTCAAAACCTAGGGCACACAGTTTGGGGACATGAAGCGAAGAATTGAAGGTGTTCTTCTCTTGTGCACTTGCAGAGTTCAGTTACGACTGAGGATGCCAATCAACTCATCAGGAGTGGTAAATGGCAGTTGCTATCTCACACCTGTGATGAGATGTTGAGATTTTCAGTTGCTGTCTTGCCAAGACAAGTCTTGATGAGACGCCGGTCCCCTGGATCTGTTAGGGAGGATGTCTGTGTCAGCATTTCACCCTTGTGCTGGGGTGGGTGGTAGCGAGGGGAATGCTGGGCTGATGCTTGCAGGACCGTGGCACTGCAGCTGTCCCCACCTGAGAGCATCTAGAGGGTGCCACCAGGCTGGCAGGGGACATCAAGATGGGAGGTGCATTGGTGGGAGATGCCATCACACCTCTCTGCCCCACAGAGTTGCAGGCAGGCTGGAAAATGTGGCTCTCATCAGCTGCTTCAGTACCAAGACCACTCACCACCACATTGAAGAGTGGCACATCCAAGGTGCCACCAACCTGCCCTGTTGCCCTTAAAACTTCTCTCCCTCCTTTCCAGCCCTTCCACCCTAAAGCTTCCCAACTGCCTCGGCTGAGCATTGGGAAGCCCTATACTCACCTTGGTGCCGAGAGTGCAGGTGGGATGCTCTTGTCTTTGCATGTGGGGCTGTGAGCATTCACGAAGGTGGGTTTTTTGGGGCAGAACCCAGGGAGGAGGATGATATGCCATGTCCTTGTCCGTACCAGACGTGTGTGTGGGGATCCCACAGCGGAGAGGAGCCTGGGCGCGCTTCACGCTGCACACGACGCTCTTGACACTTCAGCTGCGACCGCCGCTGGGATGGGCTCAGCCCGCGCTGGGGCCGCCGCTGTTTCAGGGGGCTGTGTCGGGAGGTGTCCCCGTACCCCCCGGAGCAGGGTCGCTCCCCGTGCCGCCTCACGGGACGGCAAAGTTCCCTCGGGGGCCCGCTCCCGCCGGTGTTTCCACAGCCCTCCTCACGCCGGGGGTCCCTGGGGCGCGCACCTGCCCCTCAGGCTGGGCGGGGCAGGGAGAAAGCGCGGGAACGGCTCGCGCACACAAGCGCGCGCGGCTCCGCAGGTGCGGAGCGTTCGTGTGGGAAGGGGGGGGCGC